>CAXKVX010000551.1:0-221938 GCA_964058865.1 Eleocharis quinqueflora
GTGGTGTTTTCTTGAATGGTTGCCACCCATAAATGAACTAAACCGATCTGAAACCCTTCTCGTTGTAGCATAAGATGTTTTGTGGTGTTTTCTTTAAATATTACCACCCAAAAATAAGTACTCTGATTAGAAACATTTCTCATATAAGCGTAAGTGCTTTGTGGTGTTTTATTGAATGATGGCAACCCATAAATGAACTAAACCGATCTGAAACATTCTCGTAGTAGCATAAGAAGTTTTTTCGTGTATTCTTGAATGGTTATATCCCCTAAATGAAGTACTTTGATCAGAAACACTTTTCATAGAAGCATAAGTGCTTTGTGGTGTTTGGTTGAAATTTTACAACTCATAAAGGAAGTACTATGACCAGAAACACTTTTTATAGGAAGATAAGATTATTTGTGTTGTTTTCTTTAATGGTTACAACTCAAAAATGAAGTACTCTGATCGGGAACAATTCTCATAGAAGCATAAGTGCTTTGTGGTGGTTTCTTGAATGGTTGTCACCATAAATGAAGTATTTTGATCAGAAACACTTCTCATAGAAGCATAAGTGTTTTGTGGAGTTTTCTTCAATGGTTACCACCCATAAATGAACTAAACCGATCTGAAACACTTCTCGTTGTAGCATAAGATTCTTTCTGGTGTTTTCTTGAAAGGTTATCACCCATAAAAGTACTTTGATCTGAAACAGTTCTCATAGAAGCATAAGTGCTTTGTCGTGTTTTCTTGAATAGTTTTCTCCCATAAATAAAGTACTTTGATCAGAAACACTTCTCATAGAAGCATAAGTCATTTGTGGTGTTTTATTTAATGGTTACCACCCACAAATGAACTATACCGATCTAAACCACTTCTCATAGTAGCATAAGATGCTTTGTGCTGTTTTCTTGAATGGTTATCACCCCTAAATGAAGTACTTTGATCAGAAACACTTCTCATAGAAGCATAAGTGCTTTGTGATGTTTTCTTGAATGGTCAACACCCATAAATTAACTAAACCGATCAGAAACACTTTTCATAGAAAAATAAGTGCTTTGTGGTGTTTTCTTGATTGGTTGTCACCCATAAATGAACTAAATCGATCTGAAACACTTCTCGTTGTAGCATAAGATGCTTTGTGGCGTTTTCTTGAATGGTTATCACTCCTAAATTAAGTACTTTGATAAGAAACATTTCTTATAGTAAGATAAGTTGATTTGTGGTGTTTTCTTTAAAGATGACCACCCAAAAATGATGTACTCTGATCAGAAAAATTTCTCATACAAGCGTAAGTGTTTTGTGGTGTTTTCTTGAATGGTTGCCACCCATAAATGAACTAAACCGATCTGAAACACTTCTCGTAGTAGCATAAGAAATTTTTTCGTTTATTCTTGATTGGTTATCACCCTTAAATGAAGTACTTTGATCAGAAACACTTTTCATGGAAGCATAAGTGCTTTGTGAAGTTTTTTTGAAATTTTACAACTCATAAAGGATGTACTATGACCAGAAACACTTCTTATTGGAAGATAAGATTATTTGTGTAGTTTTCTTTAATGGTTACCACCCAAAAATGAAGTACTCTGATCAGAAACACTTATCATAGATGCATAAGTATTTTGTGGTGTTTTCTTCAATGGTTACCACCCATAAATGAACTAAACCGATCTGAAACACTTGTCGTTGTAGCATAAGTGTTTTGTGGTGTATTCTTTATTGGTTACCACCCATAAATGAACTAAACCGATCAGAAACACTTCTCATAGAAACATAAGTGCTTTGTGGTGTTTTCTTGAATGGTTGCCTCCCATAAATGAACTAAACCGATCTGAAACCCTTCTCGTTGTAGCATAAGATGCTTTGTGGTGTTTTCTTGATTGGTTATCACTCCTAAATTAAGTACATTGATAAGAAACGGTTCTTATAGTAAGATAAGTTGATTTGTGGTGTTTTCTTTAAAAATTACCACCCAAAAATAAGTACTCTGATCAGAAACATTTCTCATATAAGCGTAAGTGCTTTGTGGTGTTTTATTGAATGATGGCAACCCATAAATGAACTAAACCGATCTGAAACACTTCTCGTAGTAGCATAAGAAGTTTTTTCGTGTATTCTAGAATGGTTATCACCCCTAAATGAAGTACTTTGATCAGAAACATTTCTCATAGAAGCATAAGTGCTTTGTGGTGTTTTCTTGAATGGTTTTCACCCATAATTGAAGTACTCTGATCAGAAACACTTCTCATAGAAGCATAAGTGAATTGTTGTGTTTTCTTGAATGGTTGTCACCCATAATTGAAGTACTTTGATAAAAAACACTAATCATAGATGCATAAGTGTTTTGTGGTGTTTTCTTTAATGGTTACCACCCACAAATGAACTAAACCGATCTAAAACACTTCTCATAGTACCATAAGATGCTTTTTGGTGTTTTCTTGAATGGTTATCACCCCTAAATGAAGTACTTTGATAAGAAACACTTCTTATAGTAAGATAAGTTGATTTGTGGTGTTTTCTTTAAAGATTACCACCCAAAAATGATGTACTCTGATCAGAAACATTTCTCATACAAGCGTAAGTGCTTTGTGGTGTTTTCTTGAATGGTTGCCACCCAAAATTGAACTAAACAGATCTGAAACACTTCTCGTAGCAGCATAAAAGTTTTTTCGTGTATTCTTCAATGGTTATCACCCCTAAATGAAGTACTTTGATCAGAAACACTTTTCATGGAAGCATAAGTGTTTTGTGGTGTTTTCTTGAATGGTTTCCATTACTTCATTTATGGGTGGTAACCATTCAAGAAAATACCACAAAACATCTTATCCTATTACGAGAAGTGTTTTCGATCTGACAATTTCATTTATGGGCAGTAACAATTCAAGAAAACGCCACAAAGCATTTTATCCTACTTGGAGAAGTGTTTTTTATCCGATTACTTCTCTATGGATGATAAACATTCAAGAAAACACCACAAAACATATTATTCTGCTACGAAAAATGTTACTGATCTGATTTGTTTATTAATGAGTGGTAACCTTATATGCAATTAATAATAAAGACCCTATTTTAAATGTAGAATTTAATTACATAAAAAAGCAAACATCCAATGTGTGAATAAAACTCATACACGTATATCTTTTTTTTCCTTAAAAATTAATTAATTGTTTTGAAAAAATCTTATTTTTTTGTATATGAAAAAATCTTAATTCGAGGAAAGATCAGATAGTTCATTCTAGTCAGCAGAGGAGAAAATCGGATTGTCTCGTTGCTTCTCACAAGATGAAGGAGGTTCTCCCGCCCTGCGGCGGATTCCTCATCTTTCTCCTCTGCTGACTAGAGTGAACTACCTGACATTTCTCTGATCAGCTAAGATTGTTGAAATCGAGACATGCGAAGGTACAAATTGGCGAAGCAAAGACATGGAAGACAGAGAGTGGCGACGCGAAGTCGATGGAGGCAAAGAGCCGGAGACGGATCGAGGCAGAGAGCAGGAGGTGAATGAGAAATAGTAGATTTAAGGAGAAGAAGAAGGGAGAGGAGAAAGGAGAGGCGGAGGGAGGCCAGGGCGAAGCCTCCCCGCCTAAGTTTTAACTTTTTGCGGCTAGGTTTTCTCGTGAGACTAGCTCGGGTGATAATGTACAGGGACAGTCAAGAAGTGGGTGGATCCAACTGAAAAATGTTTTTTTTGCATCGGAATGGTGCACTTTAATTTTGACCGTCGAATTGAGATCGGACGCTCGACGATGTAGGAATTTTTATATTGTTAAATCAGAAACATCGAAAGCAAATTTGACGGTCCAGACAAAAATACACCCCTAGTGTTAAAAAGTGAACTGAAGGATATAGTTTTGGGTCCTAATTACAGGTTAGTACGTAGCGGAGGATTTAGTGGGGCTACTTTCTATTTTACTCAATTTCTGAGCGGGTGTTGCGGTCGTGATGGATGTCGGTTGCGAGGGGTATTCCCATACTTACTTCGTCACCGGCACATGGCTCCATTTCTCATTTCTGGGATTGTGGACACTTGCTCTGGGGCCCACAGTCAAAGAAGATTTTTGTGGTCGCTGGTCACTGAATCCCTATTTTGTTGTTTTACTACTTTTCTGTTTATGACTGCACCCTGTTTCTGACTGTGATGCTTTGAAATAAAATATAGTATTTAAATCAACCCAGGGTTATGCACTTATGCTATGCAGAGTCGGTATCTGCTGTTATTCCTCATCGTCCGATTCATACGGACGGCACAGATAAACTATTCGGAGTCCGCTGTGTTTATATAAGTTATTTGCAGGATTGAAAATGAACGGTCGAATATAAAATAACAAAATTATGTTACTCTCTCGAAATAACAGCGGATATGAATTCATGCTATGCATTCTTCGTGAAAAAAAAATTGATTTTGATTATATATAAATTTTATTTAAATTTCATCTATTATTTATTATATTCTTTTCAAATTATGAATGGATTTTACAATTTTAAGAACGAAAAACAATTAATTATTGGAAACACGAAATTTGTTTAAAACAATTATTAGCAATACTTAAAAAGTAAGAGTGGGTAGATAAAAGCATATATATTTTTTATTATTTTATATAGTAAGATTGTATGGGTTTATTTTATATGGTACAAGAAGATCTTTTCTGCAAATGCTGTGGAGGATGAGCAAGATGACACTAAAGAAAAAGAGCAATGCAATGCTGGAAGTTATTAAATCAAATTTAATACATGTTAGGACATTTAATTTTTGTTTTTATTCATTGTTGTTTTGAGTTTAATTTGAAAAGTACAGAACTCATGTACTTCTTGTAAATATTGAATTTTGTTGCTTCTAATTTTTGAAAGTCGGCACTCCAACTTGGAGTCAGCTTTAATAAAAAAAATATATTGCATGGGTTTGTCATTATTAAAAATCACTATAAATAATAATGTTTTAAAAATAATAAAATTTTGATATTTCGCGAGATTCTTTTGATATCAAAGTTTCATAATCGATCTAATTCAATTCTAAAAACTGATTCATAAGCATGTTAGCATAAAAAATGTAAAATGTGATGTCATATTTTAATATGAAGAATTGGAGATAAAGTATAACGATTAAAATTAATCGTTTGAATTTTGAAATTAAAGATACGAAAATATAATTTTATGTGTTTGATGTGAAGTATCATAATCTCACTTTTTATTATTATATATGTATTTATCTATCATTCGATAAAATATTGTTCAGATTTCACCTTGATAACTTTTAGTCGTCACGGTAAAATTGGACCCATAACCTCTTTATAATTATTCATAATAATACCATTAAATCAATTAAGCAACTTGCAGCAATCGTTGTAATCTCTTATACCCGGTCTTTTTAAATTAGAAATCTCTGTCACCCAAGGACTTCCTAAAAGCAAGCAAATATGTACTCTGGTTGTCCTCTGTTTCAACTGGTACAAGACTGAATTACCACTTTACCAGTATCTGCTAAAATTGCTTTAATTGTCCTAACTCCAAAACAAACAACTTTTGTACCAAAAAAACTTTATTTCTTCTGAATTTCATCACAGATACATTACTATATAGCATCAAAATTGTTACTAGATGAGGCAAAATAAAAACAACATAATTATAGTATGAAGAATTCAAATAATCTAATTAATTAATAAGATTAATTAGGCATAGACGATAGCTCCCATCTCGCGCTCGATGGCTAGCTTAAGGAAGCTCCCTTCCTCCAGTACCATTTGCACTGGCATAAAGCCCAATCCGTTCGCTATCCCAAGCATCAACTCACGCATCTCCAATTTATACTCTTCGAAATCCACCGACCCATTTCCATCACGATCGAAACGAGCGAACATGTTCTGATATACCTGGCCCAGCTCGTCGCTACTTGGCACTACGTCTATGCCGAAGTGCGTCTCAATGACCCGGAGTTTCTTTAACTCACTCGCCAACTCTGTGTAGGAGAGTTGTCCATCATGATTTGAATCAATGGCGGAGAAACGCTCTTCGACGGATTTGGTAAAGAAGTCGGTGTCGTTGATGAAATTGCAAATGGTGGAAGCATCTAAGATTTCAACACTCATCTTGTATTTTCTGGTAGTGTTGCTAAGAACTTGGATTTGTTGGTTTCTAGTTGTAGTTGATATGTGTTTGTTTGGGATGCTGTGGTTTGGAGAGAAAACCACATCGTTGGTATATATATATACATGCACCGAATCAGAGCAATTAACGGTTTTGAACTTTGTTCCAGGAATCTACGCGAGAATATTCAATGCTGGTAGTCTTGAAGACTTGAACGATATGCTGTCAGACAGACCTTGGTTTCGGCCGCTGCTTTCTTCGGGCCGTAATTTTACGATTTTGCTTAGCCATAAAATAATAATATAGAGAGGAGAAAGTAGAGTTCTCAACATAACATGTTTTGCACATTTTAATGTTTCATTGCGTCGTGACGCAACGTTAAA
The DNA here is from genome assembly GCA_964058865.1 of Eleocharis quinqueflora. NCBI lineage: Eukaryota > Viridiplantae > Streptophyta > Magnoliopsida > Poales > Cyperaceae > Eleocharis > Eleocharis quinqueflora. The sequence continues at coordinate 6,444 of CAXKVX010000551.1, forward strand.
CGTAAGAGATTTTTGTTGCGTCTGTTAAACGAAATGTAAGACAAAATGATTTTGTTACGTCTAGTTAAACGCAACGTAAAAGCAAGTGGATCGTTACGTTTCGTTTTAAACGTTTCTTATGTGATAATAATTAAATAATGTGATATAGTAGTGCATTTCTTAAGGGGTCCGAATCTGCTGCTCGTAAATCCCTGCTTGCTTCCCTGCTTGTCTTCGATCCGACCGCTCGATCGCCACGGACGGCTGTGATTTGATTCAGGAGGCAGATGCTTTGACCGTTAGATGAGTTTTGAACAGTCCAGATCGAAACAAGCAGGGATTTACGAGCAGGAGATCCGGTTCCTTTCTTAAGCAGTAAGAGTTCTTGAAAAATTATAAAATAAAAAACAATTAAATAGCGATCTTCTCGAGAAATAAAGTTACAAGATAATAATTAAATAATGCAGTGGCAGAGGTAAAGCTTAGCCAAAGGTGGCGGAGGTAAAGCTTAGCCAAAGGTGGCTAAGCCACCCCATGAATAGGAAGTTTGCATTTTTCTTCTTTAAACCAAAAGATTTGTTTAATTAACGATACTCATTAGCCCCTTTATAAAAGTAAAATATATAATAGTGTCTATTCAGTCCCCTCTATATCAAATTTCTAGCTCCGCCCCTGAAATAATGTGATATAGTAGTGCTTTTTAGAAGTATGGTGTCTTTTGGCCTTTTTAGCATTTTTTTGTTTCTCTCCTAAGTCTCCATCTTCTAGAATACACCTCTATCTTCATATAATCCTCAATCTACTATTCTGCTTAGAAGACGTGATCTCTCTTTCTTTCTTTGAAAAGATAATTTCATCTTTCCTATCTCTTAAATTTTCTCTTAGTTCAATATTAGTTATTAGTTCAAAATAATTTCAATTTTCAAGGTTCACTAGTCCAAAATAATTTTAACATAACTTTCTCTTAGTTCATTAGTAGTTATTAGTTCAGAATTGGAAATGATTATTTTGCAATTAATCCAAAATTAGTTCACTAATCAAATTTAAAATGATTGCACTAGCAAGTTATTAGTCCAAAATTCAATTAAATTTAGGTTTTTGTGTTAGGGTTTAGGGTATATTCACTAATGAGTTGGTTTGGACTTAGGGTTTAGGATAGTTTATACAATAGGGTTTAGTATTAAGGGCATATTCACTAATTTAATATTTCTTTGAAACAGATGCCCCTAGAGAAATCGAAACACGTAGTCCACATCATTCTAAGTCATATCCACAAATACAATACCATTTACCCCTAGTTAGAGTTTGCGGCCAATGACGAGGAAAAGGTTCTGGACAAAGAAGACGAAGTTCTGCACAAACCATATAGCCATAAGAGAAAGAGGTTATGCACAAAGAAGAAGAAGAAGAAGGAGGAGGAGGAGGAGGAGGATTGGAGGGACTAATTGTGGGACTCTCCTCCATCTGACAGTAAGAAATATAATTTATTTATCACTAGCTACTACTAAGAACTTTCTTTATCACTAATATGTTCATAATTAATACAATTTATTTATCACTAACTATGTCAGTCTCAGATGAAATTGATTGGAATGTGTTAGACTTGTTCGATGATGACTGAAACAATGATGAAGATGTGTTCGAACGGGGGAAGCCTGCCCAGTGGGACAAAAGTTCTTAGAGTTATCGAGACTCATGAGGTTTTTTGTTTTGTTTGTATAGGGTTACTCCTCTTTTTTGTTTTGTTTGAATAGGGTTTACGGGTTTAGACTTATCGAGACTCATGACGTTTTTTGTTTTGTTTGTATAGGGTTACTCCTCTTTTTTTCTTTTGTTTAAATAGGGTTTACAGGAGGTTTCTGTTTGTAACCTTGAATATTTTTATGAATGCTTGATGTTACAGGTAAACAGTTAATGTTAAGGTTATGAAATAATTAATTTAGATGCTAATATGTATTATATTTATGTTTTGATTTGTTGTTGATGTGGTTTTAATGTTGATGTCGGTTTACATATATTTTTTTCTATTTTTTAGGGTCTTTTTAATAAATATTTTTGACTCTGTTGTGCACTGGTAATAGCAAGTTAAACATGCAAAAAAATTAACGTTTTGCACTTCTTGCACGTTTCTTACGTTTAATTAAACGTAAACGTAAACGCAAATGCAAATGCAAAAAAAATTTCTTAAACGTGACGTAAGATGCAAAAAATTTTGATATAGATATTTGAGTGATCGTTTCATGAGTTTGACAATTCTAGAAGCAACGGTAGGTAAGGAATTTCATAAAACTGATGTTAAAATTGACCAACGTTTGGTATTTAGTATCTATTATTTAATTTTTATTCATATTTAGCAGCTACAATAATGTCATTCAAAATAATTAGGGTCCTGTCAGGTTATGAAACTAGAACTTTTTCTGTTCATAATGAAAAATAAACGATTTTTTTGTTAAAGAAAAAGCATAGAAATATTATGAATGTAATGGATAGTTCACTAACTTCCAATATTAATTCTCATTTACCTTTCATTACCTCACTATCATTGGAATTCATAGTCACCATTATTTGGAATTTATTTTCTTATTTATTATTGTAATGGCTTTTCATTTATAATTTGTAGCCTATAAATAGAGGCATTATAATCTTGTATTGTATACATATGAAAAATATATGAATAAGAGATAGCCATTATTTACATTCTCTTCTTTGTTTATGTTTGTTTATTTTTACTTCATAACACATTATCAGCACGAAAGCTCTACTATTTGAAGATTCAAGGTAATTTCTTTTAATATTTAATTATGTTATATTTTTATGTTATCTTATGATAATATCATGTTATCTTTTTACATTATTTTGCGTTATACATAAATTATGTTAAATAATGGCTCGAAACCATATTATGTTAATGAATTGGCCCGAAGTCATTTAAGCAATTTTATTAATTGACCCGAAGTTCAATTATAAGATTAAATTATTGAAACCATATGTTAATTATTGAATATGTAGAATTTATCACTTTCATATGATTTTGTATTAATTAACTAAATTAGAAAATGATTCAAATGGTAGGCAGAGAGTTAAAACGCATGATCATTCCTTAAAAATAATAATAATAATAATTTTAGATCTCGGTATTTTATGTATTTTCTTAATTTCGTTTTATAGTATTGAATATTATTTAAATTATTTATTATTTTTGTGATAGTATCATTATGTCGAATCTTGCCAAACTTGAATTTGTGGCTCTTGACATTACGGGAAAAAATTACTTATTGTAAAACGTTGTTACCCTTGAAAGGACTAATTTAAGCAATTCAATACAATTCTAGGGACCACTTTGCAATTTTACCAAATCCATTACAAATTATGAAATAACAATTTCTAAACACGAAATAGAGAGTGCTTAAATAAAAAGAAAGAGTTTAGAGATTGCAAACAAAGATTCGGCACAAGTGACACCAAGATTTTTAACGGAGTTCGGATATTGACGATCCTACTCTCCGGGAATCCCAACTCCCCGACTTGGTAATAAGGTTGAGCCAATTTACTAGCACACGAAAGTCTTGTACAAGCTTGAACCTTGCCCTCTTACACACAAAGGTTGAGACACAAAGCCAAAATAATAGTAACCGAATAGATGATTTAATGATGAGAATAAAACTCTCAAACTCTCACAACAATTTTGCTAACTTTAGATCAAGAGATTGAGTCAAAATAGAAAGTTGTTTTAGCAAGTAGTGTAAAGGCTCTTTAATGGAGGCTCAAAAGTTAGCTTTTGATATTGAATGGAATTTAATGCTTGGGAAAGGGGAAGGATGCCTATTTATACCTCTCGACAATAATTTATTCAATTTTCTGGGTTAAAACGTTATACAACGTTCTGGCAAAATATCTCGAGTCCAGCTGTAATAAATATGATCGTTTTATTTGCATTGGAGAAATACAACGTTGAGAAACGTTATATAACGGTAGGAAACGTTATACAACTTTACTCATCGCTATATAATATTTTGATCGATTTTTCAAATTTCAGGCATATGTCTAGAACGTTATATAACGTTACTGAACGTTATATAACGTGTCTGAACTTTTCTTTATTATTTTGCATGTTTTTGACTCAATCTCATGATTTAAAATTAATATAAACATTTATTATAATACCCTACTATTTAAATGATCTTGATGTCTTGAATCTTGAGGTTTCCTTGATCTTCCTTCACTTCTTGTATATTCATTTCCTTGAATTTTAAAAGTGTGCCTAAACAAACACATCTTACAAAATAATTGTTAAATTCAAGTGGTTTTGAAAATCGACAAATACGAGACATTGCTAAGTACAACAATCTCCCCCTTTTGGCGTTTTTCAAAACTATAAACCATGTGGGCAAGCAAAAGATGTGTAATAGCAATTAATTTAAGTTTTGCCTTATGGTTTAACTTTTCTCCCCCTTTTTGGAAATTGACAAAAGGAAATTACGTTTAGAATTAGCGCTCTCCCTTAACGTATGCATATGAAAAGGAGTTGAACAATGTAGAAGCTCCCCCTCAATGTATGGAGATGTGTACACCAACAAATATCATCAAAGTATATTTAGGCAAAAAAATTTAGCACATTTATAAATATTCTTGTAATGATAGCGACAATGCAATGTGCGCTTGTTTCTCAATTTTGTCATTCTTAAGCAATTCATCACATGCGAAACAAGCAAATAAATAGGTCTAAAAGATAACATAAGATAGCCAAATTCAAGCATAAGTGTTAAAGTGGCACCACGCCATGCTTCACGTCATAAAAATACAACATAAAACATAATGTCTAGATAGTTAGCCTAATCAAACAACACACATAAGTTTTTGAGACATAGCAAAAGGAGATTAGAACATCACTACGCACTCGGATCGATATCCATCGTGGCTCCTCCCGAGGGTCCCGCATCATCATCACCTCCAAACTTCTTCACCCAACGCACGGTAAGTGAGTGCACATCTGCATAGGTCACATTCACTCTTTGCTCAACAACGGCACTATGATTGAGGATGCCTTGAATGCGAGTCGCAAGTTCACTGTTTTGTTGCGAAAAGGGAACTTTGGTTCTTAACAATAACCATTTGTTGATAATGAATCTCAACTTGCTTGTCCATAATCGATTTGTTTTGTGCCTCTAGACGATCAAAATGCTCCATAGTGGATTGCACAAACTCGTTGAAATTTTGAGGAATTGGATACGGTTGAGGGTGTGCATCACCAGAAACTTGGCCGGGTGGAGGAAGAGTCGGATCAACATATTGGTTTGGTGTGGCATTAGGATGCTTGATCCAATCATTTTTCGGTTGGTGAGTTGGATAAAGCTTGGTACCGTCTTTCATCCACCCAATGGCCAACCTGATATGCCAAAGGTTTTGGGGTCGGGTGAATGGTTCATTTGGTTGTGTTTTCATGCTAAGTTCGAGCGGATCAATGCCTTGGGATTTTATGAGGCGGAGGATCATATGGCTATAAGGGAATGTGCCAACGTTGGAGTTTTTGCATGCCTTCATGTGGGAGATAATGACAAAAGGAATATCAAAGTTATGGTCCAAAGAGATAAGGTGGCGAAGGAAGAAAATGTTGTTATATTGGACGTTTGTTTTGATATCGACCTTTGGAATAAGAATATTGTTGACAAAGAGAAAGGCAAGACGGTGTAGTGCGGGAAGGCAAGTTGAGTAAAAGTCTTTGTATGGATCCTTGTTGAACCAAGCACGGTATTGGACATAGGATTCTTCGGGTGGTTTAGGCCAAGCACCATGTTTGACATAAATTTCCTCAAGGTCTTGGATATTGGGCAAGTTCAAAGCATGGGCAATTGTCTCTAGGGTTATTGAAATGGTTTTACCCCCTATGTAAGAGTTATATCCGAAATTGGATTGGAGGGGTACCATGTTGGCATAGAAGGCTTTGACAATTGTGACATGGTAAGGTTCATCATATTCAATCAATGGTTTCATACCCCCAATAATTTACATAGGCCTCAATTTTGTTCATTTCCCATTGAGGCAACCCCCCAAGCCTCTTATAATAGAAACATTCGACTACTTTACGGTCACCGTAGGCCTCGAATGTGGTAAAGGCCTCATGATCACAGAATAGAAATGTGTTACCTTCAATTTTGTCCACGCAAAAGATAGAGGGATCGTGAATTGATGGTGGAGGATTACAAGGTGGACGAGGTTCGGGAATCTCTATCTCAAGGTCGGCGGCCGTGTTGATGGCGGATGAAGTTGAAGCGGCGACAACCTTCTTTCTCTTCGGTATGGCTTTCCTCAACATGGTTTTCGATTTTAGGGTTTTGAAACTAGTTTTTGGAGAGGAGGAGAGAGGAATAGAGTGGGTAGAGAGGAGAGAGAGGTTGAAGGAAGAGGAGATGAAGGTTTTGGTGAGTTTGAGAGTTGAGTTTTGGTAAAGAGAGAGAGAGAGTTGTGTGAGAGATAAAGATGGAGTCGAATTTGGGAGAGGAGAAGAGAAGAGAAAGGGTTGAGGCTTGAAGAAGAAGAAAGGAATGAGAGAAGAGCTAGAGGCGCCCTTTTGATTTTGCAGAAAATTCGTGAATCGTTACACAACGCTGAGAAACATTGTGTAACATTTCGTCAAATGGTTATTAACCACGGGATTGAGAGAGAGAGATCAAATCTGCCCTTTATTATTAATTCGTTATGTAACGTTCCATATTGTTATACAATGTTGTGATCATATCATTGTAAACGTTACCTACCGTTGTGTAACGTTGAAAAAAATTTCGCTGGCAAATTTGGGAAAGCAAGAAACGTTGTGAAGGAGCTTATAACGCTTGAAATCCGTAAATCGTTATATAACGTTAGAGAGCGTTGTACAATGTTATGATCTCTTCGTTCAGAATTTTGAGTTAAATCGTTGTACAACGGTATATATCGTTGTGTAACAGTGAGGAAAAATTCTCTGCCAGATTTTAGGAGTTGAGAAACATTGTGAGAAATCTAATAACGTTTCATTTTAGCATAACTTTATACAACATTTTAAAGCGTTACACAACGTTATGATCTCGAGTTTTGAAGTGCATCGTTGTGTAACATTTTTAACCGTTATGTAACATTTTGAAAATTTTCTCTGCCAGTTTTGAGAGGTGAAGAATCGTTGTGAGTAATAATATAACGCTTGGTATTTGTTCACATTGTTATGTAACGCTGCACAACGTTGTGTAACGTTGTGTGAGTTTTCTTGAGTTTTACGGGTTTTGAGATGGAATTTTGAGAGAGGTTCGAAGTGAAAAGACTTGTTATGTCTCTAATGACTTGGAAACTATATTTATACATGATTTGACCCCTAATTTTACTCGTTCATTTCCAACATTTCCAATTTGAATCTAAGTTCACAATGTTGTTGTGTATTCAAGGGCTTAGTGAAAATATCGGCAATTTGGTTTGTAGTGTCGATATGAACTAACTCAATATCGCCATTTTCAATATGGTCACGAATAAAATGATGGCGTATACCTATGTGCTTTGTTCTAGAATGAAATACCGGATTCTTAGACATTAAAATGGCGCGTGTGTTGTCACACATAATTGGTACTTTGTGGAAGCATTGGTTATAATCAATTAAGGTATGCATCATCCATAGGATTTGTGTACAACAACTACCGGCCGCAACATATTCCGCTTCCACGGTTGAAAGGGCAACGAAGGTTTGTTTGCGGCTTGATCATGATACAAGCGAGCCACCAAGGAATTGGAATGCCCCGCTTGTACTTTTCCGATCCATGCGATCTCCCGCAAAATCGGCATCTGTATATCGTATGAGATTGAGTTCCGATTGTCTACCATACCAAAGACCTAAGTTTATGGTTCCTTTAACATATTTGAGGATTCTCTTAACTGCTATACCATGAGACTCTTTAGGGTTGGCTTGAAATCGTTCACATAAACATACGGCATACATTATGTCCGGCCTACTAGCCGTTAAGTAAAGTAAGCTACCTATCATAGCTCGGTATTGGGAGATGTCCATCTTTTGTCCACTTTCGTCCGAATCGATATTGACATTCGTAGCCATCGGAGTTTTGCTCGATTTGCAATCATCTACGTCGAATTTCTTGATCAACTCCTTAGCTTATTTCGTTTGACTCACAGAAGTTCCTTCCGTTGTTTGTTTGATTTGGAGTCCCAAGAAGAATGTGAGTTCACCCATCATGCTCATCTCAAATTCACTACTCATCAAGGAAGAAAATTCTTTGGCAAGTGCCACATTAGTTGAACAAAAATTATATCATTAACATAAATTTGGACCAATAATAGATCATTGCCTTTATTCTTTGTAAACAAGGTTGTGTCATTTTTACCCCTAGTGAACTCATTAGCAATTAGAAAGGAGCAAAGTCTACCGTACCAAGCCCTAGGAGCTTGTTTGAGGCCATACAATGCTTTGTCAAGTTAGTATACATGATTTGGCAATGTCGGATCAATAAAATTGATTGGTTGTTGGACATACACTTCATCTTCTATGAATCCATTCAAAAAGGCGCTTTTAACGTCCATTTGGTATAGGATGAATCCTTTGTAAGAGGCATATGCTAAAAGCATTCGAATGGATTCAAGTCGAGCAACGGGGGCAAATGTTTCATCATAATCTAAACCTTTTGTTTGCCTATATCCTTGTGCAACTAATCGAGCTTTATTTCTCACAATGTTACCTTCTTGGTCCTTTTTATTTCTAAATACTCATTTGGTACCAATAATGCTCCTATTATTTGGCTTAGGTACAAGTTTCCAAACCTTGTTTCTTTCAAATTGATTAAGTTCTTCTTACATGGCAATGATCCAATCGGGATCCATATTGGTTTCCTCAAATTTTATTTGGTTCAATTTGAGATACAAAAGCACAATGAGCAATCGTAAGATTAATATTTGACCTAGTTCTAACACCCTCTGTTGGATCACCTATAACATTAGAAAGAGGGTGTGAAGGCACTTCCCTTAATTCTCAAGAAGGTTGAGCATTTGTTTGTGATGAGGAGTTGTTCTCTTGAGATGCATCGTTATTCAAAACATTTGCTCCATTATTCACTTGTTGAGGAATCTCTTGATCTATTGTCTCTCGTTCAATTTCAATTCCCCTTCTTTCCAACTTTTCATTGTTTGTGTTTTGTTCTTCGTCTTCAATACATATATCAACAACACTACCATTCTCGGCCCGAGCATTAGTGTTTTCATTAAATTTTACATGAATTGACTCCATGATAGTATTGTGTAATGAAATATATATCCTATAAGCTTCTAGTCATAGAATATCCAACACATATTCCCTCAATCGATTTTGAGTCAAATTTGCTTGTTCTAGGTGATTGATCAAGTATGAAGCATTTTGAACCGAAAGCCTTAAAATATGATATGTTTGGTTTGCGATCCATCCATAGTTCATAAGGTGTTTTTAGAAGAATTGGTCTAACACCCACTCGATTTATTACATAACAAGTGGTGTTGACAGCTTCGGCCCATAAACATTTTAGTACCGGTGAATCATTTAACATGGTTCTTGCTAATTCTTTTAAGGTTCGACTTTTCCTCTCTACTACCCCATTTTGTTGAGGCGTTCGAGACGCCGAGTATTCATGTCTATACCCTCTTTGAGAACATAGTTCTTCAAATTGTGCATTTTCAAATTCCCCGTCATGATCACTCCTAATTTTATTAATTGTCAAACCTTTTTCATTTTCAACCTTGTTGCAAAATTCAACAAATCGTTCAAAGGTTTCATTTTTGTGACCTAAGAAGAGAACCCAAGTAAATCGGCTAAAGTCATCGACAATTACACATACGTAGCTCTTTTACCAAGACTAAGCATATTTATTAGTCCAAAGAGATCAATATGAATTAATTCCAAGGGTTGTTTGGTAGATACCATGTCTTTGGGTTTAAAACTTGACTTTACTTGTTTACCTTTGACGCATGCATCACATACATTGTCCAATTCAAACTTGTTCAAAGGTAATCCTCTCACCAAGTCAAGCTTAATCACATTCTTGATGGAATCGACACCTAAATGAGCTAATCTTCTATGCCAAAGCCAAGATTGGTTAGTTAAAGCACTCAAACATATTTCTCCTTTGTCAAAATGGTTAAGATATAGATAGTAAACATTGTTTTGTCTTACACCTTCATATATTACCTTATTGGTTTCACAATTTATTAGGTGACAAGCTTTGGAATCGAAATTTACATGATAGCCGGCATCACATAGTTGGCTTATACTTAGTAGATTATAGTTTAAACCATCAACTAGGTAGACATTAGAAATGGTTAGGTGTTGGTTTCCAACCAAACCTATGCCTATGATCTTACTTTTTATTTGATTACTACCAAAAGTAACGGAACCACCATCTAGTGGTTTTAATGTGACAAAATTAGGACTAGAGTCGATCATGTGGTGTGAGCATCCACTATCAATAATCCAAGCATTCTCTTTATGAGAAGACATCAAGCAAAGCTACAATATTATATATTAGTAATTAAGAAATACTAATAGTATAATTTGTTTTAATCTCCCCCCTTGGTTAATAACAAGTTTGAATCATGGGGAGGTCTTACATACACTTTCTTACACCTTGAGTTTAGGAATCCAAACAACATGTTTCATGTTGCTACCTTTCCAAAACTTGCACTCCAAGGATATGTGTCCATTAGCACAACAATAGTTACAAGTGGCTCGTGTCACGGGATTAACGTTTGCTTTAACAAAACGATTGTTAAAGTCAATTTTTAATTCTTGAGCTTGATTCTTAGGTTGATTTGAGTATTTAAATTTTGATTTTTGAATGTTTGTTTCGTTTGTGTATTGGAAACCAACTCTTGACTTCTCAACACATTGAGAGCCATTTTTAGCAAGATTTTTACCTTTAACTTCATATCTCCAACCGGTCGGTTCTCTATGGTAGACATTGTTGGACCAAGATGGATTCAAATACCTTCGTGTTGTTTGTTCTTGGCATAATTACCGTTTGAATCGTACCTAAAAACGTGATTTGGTGCATTTCTAGAGTTTTGTTGGCTTACTTTCTTGCTCGTTTGCTTTGGAGTTTGGTTTCCTTTTTCTTTAGGGTTTTTAGAGTAATTGAACTTAGAAGAGTTTGAGCTCTTCTTAAATCCTATACCCGACTTATCATGAGGTTTTTGTCCCTCATAAAGCTTGCTCAAGTCCATCCTAGTGTCACTCTTAAATACACTAGTAGACTTTAAAAACCCATTTTCAACTTCCAACCATTCTTTATCAATTTTCAATTTTTCAATTATTTTTATATGTTAATTACAATCTTTTACTTTTACCTCAAATTCTTCTACCTTAGATTCAAGCTCAAGTAATTTATTAGTTAATCCACCAATGGTACCATCTCTTGTCATTAGGACATGGTTGGTCTCGATAAGAAGTTTGTTTAACCTAACAATTTCATGTTTCAATAAACTCTCATTAGTCGAAGTGCTTAAATCATTTAGTGGATGCTCATCATCATCCGATTCGTCATCGGATGCAAGCCCTAGACAAAATTTAACCTCAATTGGTTGTGAGTCTAGATATACCTTTGCCTCCCCTTGGGAGGTTTGAGAGCTAACTACATCATCTTTGTCCTTTGAGAGGGATGAAGTGGCTTCTTCCTTCTCCATTTTCATGCTTGTTACGCATTCCTCTTCTTTTGAGAGTTCATCCTTCTTGTTCTCTCCCAACCTGAACTTGCAAAGTAGTTCAATGACCACCGAATCGGTAACCTTGTTCTTAGAGATGATTGAGTCCAATACGGCATGTGCATTTGGCTCTTTGTTCCCCACTTCATCATCTTCCTCATCGACTATTGCCATGAGGGCGAAGGGACTTTGAACTTCATTGTTACCTTCCATCACACCCTCATCTCCTTCACCGTCGCCTTCTTCCCAAGCGTCGGCTTGCATGGCCTTGGGGTTTCTTTTGATTTGACCCCCATCTCTTCTAGGATTGCCTCTTTGATCTTGCCTATTTCCCACATCTTGTCTCAAGTGAGGGTATATCTTGTAACATGAGTGGATGGAATGCACTTCTCTTTCACACATGAGACAAATAACCTTCTTTCCTTCCTCTTCACACTTTGTATTAAGTCTCTTTTCATAGGCAAAGAGACCTTGTAGCATTTTGGTTAGAGCGGGATAATCTTTGTTTTGGTCCGTACCAAAGCTTTGGAAAGGAGTGTCATTTGAGGTACGATAGTTTGAGGAGGTGGCATTGTTGTAGGATTTGTGATTTTGAGCGGCAAATGCGATGGTTTTATGGCCTTGTTCTTCTCCAAGTTGTCGGAGGGTCTCTTCGAAGGTTTTGAGAAAAGCATACACTTCCTCCGGTGTGTATGGCACTTCACTAGCATGATGCAAGGCTTGGAGTGAGCCAGCATAGGCCTCCCATCTTGGTCTTCTCATCATGATGTTGATGAGTTTGCTAGCAATTTTATCGGACTCCAACGGATTACCTACTTCAATGAAATTATTAGTCAAAAGAGTCATACGAGTGAACATATCCTCAATAGATTCTTTATCCTATATTTTAAAGTTTTCAAACATAGTTGTTAGCCCGATTCCCTTAGACCGTTTTAACAAAGCATTTCCTTCATATTTACGAAGTAATGCTTGCCACATGTCATGTGCATTTGTGGCCTCCCCGAATTTTGGAGCAATTGATTCATGCACATGGGCAAGAATGGCATTTACGGCTAGGTCATTTTGTCTTTTGCTTACTTGTGATTCACTTGTCAATTTATTAGTTCCCGTATCAATTGATGGTATAATCCGAACATTACGGCATCTAGAATTTCACCAACACTCAAGTAGTTGGTCATACATATCTTCCAATAGGCAAAATATTTGCAACTTTGCCCTAAGATGGAAGGTTGGGTAGCTTGCAACTTGGTTGCCATTTGAGTTTGGATCTTACTTCTAACTAAAGTTTACTCTAATTAGCAAGTTCAACTTGCTCTGATACCACTTTGTAAACCGTTGTTACCCTTGAAAGGACTAATTTAAGCAATTCAATATAATTCTAGGGACCACTTTGCAATTTTACCAAATCCACTACAAATTATGAACTAACAATTTCTAAACACGAAATAGAGAGCTTAAATAAAAAGAAAGAGTTTAGAGATTGCAAACAAAGATTCGGCACAAGTGACACCAAGATTTTTAACGAAGTTCGAATATTGACAATCCTACTCTCCGGGACTCCTAACCCCCGATTTGGTAATAGGGTTGAGCAGATTTACTATCACACGAAAGTCTTGTACAAGCTTGAACCTTGCCATCTTACACACAAAGGTTGAGACACAAGGCTAAAATAATAGTAACCAAATAGATGATTTAATGATGAGAATAGAACTCTCAAACTCTCACAACAATTTTGCTAACTTTAAATCAAGAGATTGAGTCAAAATAGAAAGTTGTTTTAGCAAGTAGTGTAAAGGCTCTTTAATGGAGGCTCAAAAGTTAGATTTTGATATTGAATAAAATTTAATGTTTGGGAAAGGGGAAGGATGTCTATTTATACCTCTCCACAATAATTTATTCAATTTTCTGGGTTAAAACATTATACAATGCTCTATACCGTTGTACAACATTCTGGCAAAATATCTCGAGTCCAACTATAATAAATATGACCATTTTATTTGCATTGGACAAGGAAAACGTTATACAACATTGAGAAACGTTATATAACAGTAGGAAACGTTACACAACTTTACTCATCGTTATAACATTCTGATCGATTTTTCAAATTTCAGGCATATGTCCAGAACGTTATATAACGTTACTGAACGTTATATAACGTTTCTAAACTTTTCTTTATTATTTTGCATGTTTTTGACTCAGTCTCATGATTTAAAATTAATATAAACATTTATTATAATACCCTACTATTTAAATGATCTTGATGTCTTGAATCTTGAGGTTTCCTTGATCTTCCTTCACTTCTTGTATATTCATTTCCTTGAATTTCAAAGGAGTGCCTAAACAAACACATCTCACAAAATAATTGTTAAATTCAAGTGATTTTGCAAATCATCAAATACGAGACATTGCTAAGTACAACACTTATCATGGGTGTTTGATGTTGAAATTAATTTAGATGCAAATGTTCTTTCTTCATCACCACTTTCATGAAGGATTAAAAGCTGAATATCTTACAGTAAAAGACCCACTTACTTTATGGAATAATTTAAAATAAAGATATGATCACCAGAAAACTGTAATTCTTCCAAAAGCTCGTTATGAATTGATGCATTTGATATTACAAGATTTTAAATTTGTGAGTGAGTTTAACTCAGTAATGTTTAGAATTAGTTCTCAACTAAAATTATGTGGAGAAAATATTACTGATCAAGATATGTTAGAAAAAACATTCTCCACTTGGCATGCATCCAATATACTCTTACAATAACAATATCGTGAAAAAGGTTTCAAGAAATATTTTGAATTGATTTCTTGCCTTCTTGTGGCCGAACAAAATAACGACCTTTTGATGAAAAATCATGAATCACGTCCAACAGGTTCTGCTTTATTCCCTGAAGTGAATGTGCAATGCATAACAATTCTGGACAATTTCAAGGTCGTGGCCGTGGCTGAGGTCGTGGCCGAGGCCGACGTCGAGGTTATTATCATGGTAATCATTCTAAAAGTACATCTCCCTAGCAGAAGTGGAAAAATAATGAAGAAAAAAGAGAAAGAAAAAAGTGGGCACAATAAAGAACAAGAGAATTCATGCTATCGTTGTGGTGGAAAAGGTCATTGGTCGTGTACTTGTTGTACGCCGAAGCATCTTGTTGACCTATATCAAGCACCACTAAAGAATAAGGAGAAAAATATCGAAACAAATTTGGTTTGTGATGACAATTTCGATATTAGCCAACTCGATGTTACTCATTTGGATGTTGCTGATTTCTTTATTGAAGAAAATAAAAACTAATCACTTGATTAGTCCTGATAGGAAATAAAATAAATAGATTAATAAAAAAAATTGTCGTTGGATTAGATGATAAAAAATATATATATAATTTATTAAGTTTTAAAGATATCCGCCAAAATAAATACCATGTTGAGACAACTAATGAAGAAAATATTGAATATCTTTATATAACTAGCAAAATCTCAGATAAAAAATGCATATTAGAGAAATTGTCTATGTTTTCCCCCTGTTTGTATTACACATATATTAGTGCAATTGAAGCACATGTTATTGTAAATCAAAAGTTTACAGATAAGAATATGTTTATAGTTTGGCATGACTGGTTAGGCCATCCCGGATCAATAATGATGCGAAAAACAATAGAGAATTCATATGGACATTCATTAAAGGACCAGAATATTCTCCAAACTAATGAATCGTCATGTGCTGCATATTCTCAAGGAAAGTTGATTATTCGAGCATCACCAGCGAAAATACAAAATAATTCTCTTACATTTCTAGAACGTATACATGGTGATATGTGTGGACCAATACACCCATCATGTGGACCATTTAGATATTTTATGGTTTTAGTTGATGCATCAACAAGATGGTCACATGTAAGTTTATTATCAACACGTAACCTGGCGTTTGTGAGATTACTTGCTCAATTGATTTGATTAAGAGAACATTTTCCTAATTATCCAATTAAGAAAATACGTCTAGACAATGCTGGTGAATTTACTTCTCAAACATTCAATGATTATTGTATGTCTAGTGGAATTGATGTTGAACATCCTGTAGCTCATGTTCATACACAAAATGGACTTGCGGAGTCATTTATAAAGAGATTATAATTAATTGCAAGATCATTACTTATGAAGTCTAAACTTCCAATATCTTGTTGGGGACATTCTATTTTGCATGCAGCAACACTAATTCGCATAAGGCCAACTAGCTACAATAAAATTTCCCCTTTACAATTAGTTTTTGGTCACGTACCTCATATTTTCCATATAAGAATTTTTGGATGTACGGTATATGTTCCAATTGCTCCACCACAACGCACTAAAATAGGACCTCAAATGAGGTTGAGAATTTATGTTTGATTTGAATCTCCATCTATAATAAAATATTTAGAACCAATGACAAGAGATTTATTCATGGCTAGATTTGTCGATTGTCATTTTGATGAATCAAAATTTCCAATACTAGAGGAGAAAATAATCAGCTGAGAAAAGACATTAGTTGGAATGAATTATCATTAGCACATTTTGATCCTCGTACTAAAGAATGTGAACTAAATGTTCAAAAGATAATTCATTTGGAAAGATTAGCTAACCAATTGCCAGACATATTTACAGACTCGAAGAAAGTGACCAAATCACATGTACCCGCTGCTAATGCTCCAATAAAAATTGACGTCATGTTGGACAAACTAATAAAATTATGACACACATAAAACGTGGAAGACCAATCGATTCCAAAGATGAAAAACCTCGAAAAAGAAAAGGAGCAAAGAAAATGGCCAAGTCGAGAATATGATAGAAAATTTTTCAGAAGAAAATCAAATTATAACTAATATTGGAGTTCCAACAGAAACTCAAGTATGTAAAATTCATGAAAATGAAGAGATCTCAATAAACTATATCATGAATCGAATAAGATGGAATCGAGATAAAATTAATATTAATGATATATTTGCATATAACATATCGCTAGATGTAATGAATAATGAGGATCATGAACCAAAATCTATTAATGAATGTCGACAAAGAAATGATTGGCCAAAATGGAAAGGTGCAATTGAGGCAGAGTTAAACTCTCTTGAAAAACACAATGTGTTTGGACCTGTAGTCCCAATACCTGAAGATGTAAACCAGTAGGATATAAATGGGTATTTACGTGAAAAAGCAATGAGAAAGGTGAAATTATAAGATAGACTTGTCGCCCAAGGTTTTTTGCAAAGACCTGGAATTGATTATGAACAAACATCACATGTGGTAGATGCAACAAATTTCGGTCCATAATTAGTTTGGCAGTCCATGAAGGACTTGATTTGCGCCTAATTGATGTTGTTACAGCCTATTTATATGGCTCGCTTGATAGTGATATTTATATGAAAAATTCCTAAAGGATTTAAGATGCTTGAAGCATATAATTTAGGTTCTCGAGAACGTTATTCTATTAAATTGAATAAATCTTTATATGGATTAAAGCAATCTGGACATATGTGGTATAACCATCTCAGTGAATATTTATTGAAGCATGGATATAAAAATGATACAATTTGTCCATGTATTTTCATAAAAAGATCTAAAAATGAGTTTGTTATAATTATAGTATATGTTGATGATCTAAATATCATTGAAACTCCTGAAGAGTTTCAAAAAACAGTAAATAATTTAAAGAACGAATTTGAGATGAAAGATCTTGGAAAGACAAAATTTTGTCTTGGATTGCAAATTGAAAATTTTAAAAATGGTATTTTTGTGCACCAAGAAAATTACGTTGCAAGAGTGTTAAAAAGATTTTATAAGATAAATCACATCCGTTGAGCACTACAATGATTGCGAGATCATTAGATGTGAATAAAGACCCTTTTAGACCTCGAGAAAATGATGAAGAACTACTTGGTCCTGAAGTACCATATCTTAGTGCAATAGGAGTACTTATGTATCTTGCTGGACATACAAGACATGATATATCATTTGTTGTAAATTTACTAGCAAGATATAGTTTTTCTCTCACGCGAAGACAATGGAATGGAATTAAACATATACTTCGCTACCTCCGAGGTACAATGGATATGGGCTTGTTCTTTTCAAATGCATCTAAATCAGATTTGATTGGTTATGCAGATGCTGAATATTTGTCTGATCCACATAATGGCCGATCACAAATAGGCTATTTGTTTACATGTGGTGGAATAGCTATTTCGTGGCGATCTGTAAAACAAACTATAACAGCCACTTCTCTGACCATGCAGAAATTTTAGCAATACACAAAGCAAGCCGAGAATGTGTTTAGCTAAGACCTGTGATTCAACACATTCGTCAGACATGTGGCTTGTCTTCTTGAGAAATGATCCCGACGATCATATATGAAGATAATACTGCATATATTGCTCAATTAAAGGAATGATATATTAAAGGAGATAGAACCAAACATATTTCACCAAAAAAAAAAATTCACTCATGATCTCCAAAAGGACAATACTATTAATGTTCAGCAGATCTATTCAAGAGAGAATCTAGCAGATTTATTCACTAAGGTACTCCCTACTACAATATTTGAAAAGCTAGTTCGTAATATTGGATTTTGTCGACTTAAAGATATTGATTGATGTTGTTATGAGGGAGATAATATGCACTACAATTTTCTTAACCTTAATTTTTCCACTGGTTTTTCTTGATAAAATTGTAGTTGCGTGTTAAAAAGAATGTGCTATTTTTCCTTAACTAGGTTTTTATCCCATAGGGTTTTTCCTAGTAAGGTTTTAATGAGGCATATTCTTATGTAATGGATGGCCCATTAACTTTCAGTATTAATCCTCATTTACCTCCCACTACCCCACTATCATTGAAATTCATAGCCACCACTATTTGGAATTTATTTGCTTATTTATAATTGTAATGGTTTTTCATTTACAATTTGTAGCCTATAAATAGAGGCATTGTAATATTGTATTGTAAACACATGAGAAATATATGAATAACAGATAGCCATTATTTACATTCTCTCTTCTTTGTTTATGTTTGTTTATTTTTACTTCGTAACAACTTAGAAAGTGATTTACAATCTTGACTTATCATTTACAACATTCTTGCTCTCAATTCTTGAAATAAAATGTACTAAAATAGAGCGGTACCTTAAACAAACAAAACAAACTTAATTTCACCTTAATTACTTCTAAAACCTACAAAATTTGGTCTATTTAACACAATTAACCCTAGGTTTAAACATATATAATTTGGTTTATCAAAAGAACAAATCACTTCAACAAACACGTGTTTGTGATCAAATCTCTTACATATTA
Source organism: Eleocharis quinqueflora (assembly GCA_964058865.1). Lineage (NCBI taxonomy): Eukaryota > Viridiplantae > Streptophyta > Magnoliopsida > Poales > Cyperaceae > Eleocharis > Eleocharis quinqueflora. The sequence goes on from CAXKVX010000551.1 coordinate 25,424, forward strand.
TATATATTTTAATACATAATATGATTTTTTATTATTTTATATATACTATGTCGTATTCTAGTTTTTTGAAAAATGACATCGCCCCACACTGTATCGAATACGATACCCGCACCCGCAGGCGTGCCACATATAACGCTATATACTATTCAATTAATCTATTGAACTATAATTAGTCTATTGAACTATTATGTGCCCTTTCGTATTAAGATAATATATCTACCTTAATTTATTTAATTATATGAATATATAATTTAATTTTGTTGATGTGTACTTTATAATTCAAATAAATAAATCCAAATTGATATAGTAAAAAAGATGGTACGCAAAATGCATTTTTTGGTCGTGAATTTGAATATATATTTCATCCAAATTAATGGTGTATATATGTTATGTTTGGGATTATAACAAAAAATTGACAGGTTATTTACATAAGAGGCATAATGCAATGAGCTCAATAATAGAAAAAATTGAACAAAAAAAATTCAGAGGACAAATTGAACCAAACTCAATAGTCCGCAAATTGAACCAAAAAAGTTTGAAGTTAAATACGACAAATACAAATAATTTAGAGACAAAAGAACAAATTTTACTCCAAATTATTTCTTTAGAAAGGAAAACAATAATTATAGAAAATAATTTAGAAGTTTCCCAATTAAATAAGGAAATATAACAACTAAATAGAGAACTAAAAGAAAAATAAATTATCCATCAATTAAAGTATGCAAATGGTGTTGCGTTGATAACACTTCTATTGCGGGATTATCAGCCCTCAAGAAAAGTATTTATATGCATACATTGAACACAATAAAACAATGATATTTAAACACATCAAACATCTTACTACATCTGTATCAGATATTCGTATTAGGGTTGTATATGAGCCGAGTTTGAGCGAGTCCGACTCAACTCTAACTCGAGCTCGCCACAACTCGAGATGGCTCGTGACTTGACACCTAGCTCGAAAATTCTAACATAAAACATAAAAAGCATGTTTTATTTCTAACTTCTAGGTGTTTATCAAATAGAAAGTATGTGTTTACTACTAATATTTGTCAAATAAATGCAAATAAGTGCAAATAAGTTCCAATAAATGTAAATAATTCAAATATAAACAGGTTTCAGTTCAAATAAGTACAAATTATTTATATATTAGAACTCGCAAGTTGTGGGCAACTTTAACTCAACTCGTGAGTCAACTGGGTTGGCTCAGGTCGAGTTATGTCAGCTCGAGTTTTGTCAACTCGAATTAGAACCGAGTTTTTCTCGAGTCGAGTTCGAGCAACTCACGAGTTACGAGTTTTTTGTCTAGTCCTAATTCAGATATTTATTGGCGCATATCAAATATGCCATGTGACGTATACTAGACTGTCGTATCTAATTAATTTATTCACTTTGACCGACAAATTTGATCTTCAATGCGGCTCGACATGTTTCGATACTTCACGCGACAATTAGGTCTTGTAAAATAGTGATACTTTTTGTTATGTCACTAGAAAAATGAGTGAGAATAAACTATGAATAAAATTCGAACTTAAGATTTCACTTTTCGTCAAGACACCTTACCATTACCATTGTGTTATATCCACGAGATAATAGTTTTGTATATATATTTATTTATACATTATTTTTATTTTAATATATTAAATATTTTTTAATTAAATTATAATATATATAAACGTATCCATATCTTTTTTTTTAATCACCGCCTCTCTGCGTAGCAATAAAGTGACATAGCAATAAAGTGCTCGAGTAAAACCCACGCGGCCTTTAAAACACTAGACAGCTATCATGAGTTACCCAATTTTTTCAATGTTGAAATTTAACAAATAAATTATAAATAGAATGATTGAAATATGAAAAAGATCGGAGTTATGAACGTCGACATTTTGAAAAAAAAAATCGGTGTTTTCAACATCGGCCATCACTCATTCCCAATTTGCTGCCACGCAATGTTGTTTTTTGGTTTGTTTTTCAATTTTTTATTAATAAAAATATTAATAATTTAATTCAATAGTTATGATATAGTTCGGTAATTTTTGTAATAACTTTGTCTACGCTCGTCATAATCATAATTAGTTTTTTTATCATCGAGAACAATCGAGTTGTATATATTCGAATCTACTTCCATCTCGTGGAGTCTGATTTGTGATCGGAGAAACGAGCAATTCAAAATTGAATCTGACGCAAACTCGTCATAAATATTACTAATTAAGACATAAGTTAAAGATGGTGTCAAATTTGCGATGCGCATTCCTTCAATCGTAAATCAGACTCGACGAGATTAAAGTAGACTCGGATATTTACAGCTCGATGGCTTGCGATGTTAAAAAAAACTATTTACAGTCCCGATGAACTTAGCCGAAGTTGCTACAAAAATAGAGAAAATGCTAATCATACTCAATATTTTTTTATAGCAACTTCGACTACACTTGTCGGGACTGTAATTAGTTTTTTAACGTTGCAAGTCATCGAATTGTAGATATCTCATTTTACTTTCATTTCGTCAAGTTTGATTTGCAATCAGAGAAATGAGCAATTCGAAATTGATTCCGACGTAAACTCATGATAAAAATTATTAATCAAAACATAAGTTGAAGATGGAATCAAATTTGAGATGCGCATTCCTCCAACAGCAAATCAGAGTCGATGCGATGGAAGTAGACTCAAGTATCTACAACCCGATGGCTTGCGGTGATAAAAAAACTAATTACAGTCTCAACGTGCAGAAGTTGCTACAAAGAGTTTGAAAAAAAAATGCTAATCATACCTAATATTTTTTGTAGCGGATTCGGCTACGCTCGTCGAGACTGTAATTAGTTTTTTTATCGTCGCGAGCCATTGAGTTGTAGATATTCGAGTCTACTTCCATCACGTCGAGTATGATTTGCGGTCTAAGGATTGTACATCCCAATTTTGACAACATCTTCAACTTATGTCTTAATTAGTATTTTTTATGATGAGTTTAATTCAGATTCAATTTTGAATCGCTCGTTTCTCCGATCGCAAATCAGAGTCGACACGATGGAAGTAGAATAGTAATTAGAAAATAAATTTTTAACGTAACGGGAATATCTACAACTTGATGTCTTGTGACGATAAAAAAGTTAACTATGATCCCGATGAATTTAGCTGAAGTTGTTACAAAAATAATTAAATATAGTCTAACTAATATTTTAAATTATTAATATTTTTATTAATAAAAAAAATCAACTGCCAAAAGCAAGGAACATTCCGCACCAAACTCAAAAATAATGAAATGGTTAGTGTTATCAATATCGATTTTTTTAGTTTTTTTTTCAAAAGATCGATATTTGTAATTTGGATCATTTTTATTTTTCGAACCTTTACGTTGATCATTCGTTCTATTTATAATTTACTCATAAAGTTTTTAATATTGAAAAAAATCGGATGAGTTACAGGAAGTGTTTGAAAAAAATCCGAGCGGGTCTACCCGCCCGTACCCGATCCGTGCCCGACCCGCGCCCGTGCCCAAATCCGACCCGACCCGTGGATCCCGGATCCACGGATCTAGCACAGGTCGGGTTTGCCCCAAATCCCCCAAACCCGTCTAAACCCGTGCCCGTCTTGACCCGTGCCCGAACCATGGACCCGCCCCCCAGACCCGTGCTACCCGCCTCCCAGACCCGTGCTACCTGACCCGTCGAATCCGACCCGTCTGACCCGTGACAGCCATTTGACCCATATTTCACCTTTTGTCAAATCAAATTCAAAAAAATTCAAAAAAATACAAAAAAATTCGAAAAAAATAAAAAAAAATATATATAAAAATATTTTGCAGAAATTATATTAAAAAAAATTCAAATTTACACCCCTATTAACATATTTAACTTGTGTCACCTTTTGTCAAATCAAATTAAAAAAAAAAATTATAATAATATGCAGAATTTTTTAAAAAAAATTTAAATTCTCATCCCCCCTCTATAAATACACCCCTACCCTCTCACATTCTTCACAAATCAATTCTCATTCTCTCTCATTTCTCAATTTCTCAAATCAATTCTCAATTCTCATTTTTCTCAAAATTTTAATTTCTAAATTTATAAGTTATTATTATAATACATTTAGATTTAATTAAGTAATCTTAGATATTTAGTTAATTTACATTTATTCGGTTTGGTGTCAAAAAGAAACGAAATTTCGACATTCTTTCGTGCAACTTCTATATTATTCAAAGGTGGATAAGATTTAATGTAGATTTCTATGCTTCAATTTTTGCATTTCTTATTTTTAACTTATCTTTTATTCCTACATTATTTTTTTCGTAATTTTTATTTTTTTATTACATGGCTGGAAGAAATTTCGCCTACTTGTTTAATTTTTTTTATATTGGCACTGGTCATTACCAGAGCTTTTTATTTTTTTATTACATGGCTGGCAGAAATTCTGCTTACTTTTTTAATTTTCTTATATTGGCACTGGTCATTACCAGAGCTTTTTATTTTTTTATTATATGGCTGGAAGAAATTACGCCTACTTGTTTAATTTTCTTATATTGGCACTGGTAATTACCAGAGCTTTTTATTTTTTTATTACATGGCTGGAAGAAATTCCGCGTACTTGTTTATTTTTTTTATATTGGCACTGGTAATTACCAGAGCTTTTATTTTTTTATTACAGAGCTGGAAGAAATTCCGCGTACTTGTTTATTTTTTTTATATTGGCACTGGTCATTACCAGAGCTTTTTATTTTTTTACTACATGGCTGGAAGAAATTTCGCCTACTTGTTTAATTTTTTATATTGGCACTGGTTATTATCAGACCTTTTATTTTTTTTATTACATGGCTGGAAGAAATTCCACCTATATTTTTACTATTTTTATTTCATAGTTGTTTATATTCATAGTTGTATTTTGTTATTATTGACTTATTGTAAATATGGCATCTCCTCCTAACTATGTTGACGAGCTCGCACACAGGATTAGTGTTGAATTTTTTGGCGAGGAGCCCATCGCACAATATGCAAACACTAACCCTCAAACACATCATGAGTATTATTATCAACAAAATCCAAGCATGAACCCACCTCCACGACATGCAAACCTCCCGTTATACCCTAATCATCCCAACATATCACAAGAGACTGTTCTACAGACTCAACTCCCTTCGTTCACACCAATGACTGAACCCACAGAACCTCAAATGCCAACAAGAAATATGACGTCATCTGCCGACAAAATTGTCCCCCCATCGTCAGAGGCATCACCAGATATCCAAGAAGCGCAGGTAGAGCCGTCACAGAAGAAGAAGAGGAAAACAACCGCGCCCAAATACGATGCAGAATGGTGGCATTACTACGAAACAACAAAGGATGCAAGCGAAATTGTTTCGACTTTACGGTGCAAGGTAAAAGGATGTGCAGGTTATTTTACATACAAAAAATCTAGTGGTTTAAGTTCATTCAAAAAGCATGTTGAAAACGTTGAGGAACTACAAGAACTACCTGACCAACGATTAGTACAAAGCATTATTAACCCAGACGGTTCGAGAACCTTGGCCAAATATGATGAAAAAATAATGTTAAGTGAATTTGCCAGATACATTGCCCATAAAGAACAACCAATTAGTATAGGTTTTTGTCCTAGTTTTGCCAGATTAATGATAAAAGGTTGTGGTCAAGTATTGTACAAGAAATTTCACCACCACAAAATGGTGGAAGAAATCAAGAAACAATATTTAGAAAAGAAAAATGAACTGTTAGCCATTTTTTGTTACGACAACTATAATGTATCAATTACATCTGATTGTTGGAGCGCAGGTAAGCATAGTTTAGGATATTTTTGTATTACAACACATTATATTGATGAAAATTGGCTTTTGCAGAAACGAGTTCTATGTTTTCGTAACTTGGATTTTTCACACACTGCACACGTTATTTACCAAGCCATAATTAATGTTTTGCATGAATATAATTTAAAAAGGATTTAGAAAACAAGATTTTTTTCAATTTCTTTTGACAATGCTAGCAATAATATAAAATCTATTGATTATTTTATACGTGCATTAAACCCCATAATGGATGAGAGATTATTTCATCAAAAATGTGCATGTCATATTCTAAATCTTACCGTTAAAGATGGACTGAAAACTGAAGGTATAAAAATGTTAATTTACAAATTCAAAGATGGACTGCATCACATTTATTCAAATAATATTAGAAAACAAGAATTTAATGCATTATGTTCACGTTTGGGTAAGTTGATGGTTCCATGGGATGTTGATACTCGTTGGAACTCCACATATAGAATGTTTCTTCGTTGTTTTCCGTATAAGCACGCAATAAATGAAATGTTGCGCAACTCAACTGACGGGATACAACTGATGCTCACTTTGGGAGAATGGGATCGATTGGAGAAATTGAAGGACTTTCTCCAGGTTTTTTCAATGCCACCATCAAACTTTCATGCTCGTACAGACCATCAGCACACGAGTTGCTTCACCATATGTACACCATCACAAAGGTACGCAAATTCATTCTCGACCTATATCTATTTAAACTATTTTGTAAATAATCATCATTTTTTTTTCATTAATCTCTTCATCCTCTTGTAACTCTTTTTTCAATTCTCATAGGTCTATCGTCAACTTGAAGATGCAGAGGAGCTTGATCGTAATTTAACTTCTATCGTGGATGCAATGAAGGAGAAGTTTCTCAAATACTGAGAGGAAGTACCTCCTATCACCATTGTCGCAAATTGTCTCCATCCGGCCTTCATGAAGAAGTACACGATAAGATTGCTTCAGAGGTATAAGAAAAATATAAACTAATCATATGATACAACGGAGGCCGAAGTAAATGCTTTATTCGACACTATGTTCGACATTTACAATGCTCGACATATCTCAAGTACGACTACTACGACACCTCGCACACGAAGGTATGAATGCAACATATTTAATTATTTACTAAATTTGAACTCACAGTATACCATATTACTTAATACTTATTAATTAGAATTATTTTTTATTACAAACATAAACAACACTTCGGACTTGCTTAGCGAGTTACGAGATGATGAACCTCAAATGCTCAACACCAATGAATTGTTGAGCTACTGTTTGGGAAGCCTTGAAGACGACGACATCGACATCCTGGACTGGTGGAAGCGACATTCCGGTGCATTTCCTGTGTTGCCAGCGTTGGCGCGTGATGTTTATGCAGTGCATGTGTCAACCGTACCTTCTGAATCATGTTTCAATTCAGCAGGTAGAATTTTGACTGACAAACGCACCAGGTTGGGTGAAAAACGTTTCGAGCAACTTGTGTGTATGAAAGATTGGATTGATGCCGAAGAGCGGAATCAACACGGTCCCAGTCCTCATGGACTCACAACACTTGTCACTCAAGAAAGTAGTAATATGCCAAGAACTCCTAACGCTGGCGATGATTCTGACACTCCGCTGTATGCAGAAGACGATGATTTGTGGTATTTGAGCAATGATTTCATGTGTGCTTTATAGTATGTTTTTCTTTTGTTAATTTTGAAGCATTTTATTTTTATCACATTTTTTGGAAGAATACTAACAAAAAAAAATGTTAGAACTCCGCCTATGTGACTACACGTAGCCGGTCCCAAGTCCGGAATAAAGGAGGAGGGTAACTTTTAAAATTTTCAATGATTCGAAAATTTCAAAATATAATTTCATAATTTTTTGACATTTTTTCATATTTGTTTGCAATTGTTCAGATTTTTTGGAGTTTATAGTTTTTTTTCGAAATTATTTGAATATTATTCGATTTTAAAGATAATTATAAATAAAAATGACATAATTATAAAATATTTTACCAAAATAGTTCATACAATTATTTCATAATTTTTATACATTTTTCGGATTTTTTAAAGTTGTATCATTTTCCCTAAATTATTTGAATATTATTCTATTTAAAGATAATTATAAATAAAAATGACATAATTATAAAATATTTTTTTCAAAATAGTTCATACAATTATTTCATAATTTTATACAATTTTTTCGGATTTTTTTAAAGTTGTATCATTTTTTCTAAATTAGTTGAATATTATTCGATTTTAAAGATAATTATAAATAAAAATGACGTAATTATAAAATATTTTATCAAATTAGTTCATACAATTATTTCATAATTTTTACACATTTTTCGAATTTTTTGGAATTTTTTCGGATTTTTTAAGTTTAAATCACATTTTTCCTCCATTTAAAAAAAAAGTTGGACGGATCGGACCCGACCCGACTCGATCCGTGCCCGACCCGTCTGGACCCGCCCGGACCCTACCCGCTCGGGTTTATCACGGGTCGGATTGAAAGTTTTGGGTTCGGACCCGTACATACCCGTCCTGCTGTACCCGTGAATCCGCCGTACCCGTGGATCCGTGAATCCGTGAATCCGGACGAATCAGATCCACGGGTACCCGACCCGTCCCGTTATTAAAACCCTAGTTACAGGTTACAACGCAAAACAGGAGGAGCCGGTTCCTTTTGACCTTTGACATCTGCGCCGAAAGACGAATGTCCTGGTTTCTGAGTTCTGCCAAACATGTGCTTGTTTCAGCGATCCTGGGTCCATTGTTTCGAATCAATAACATTAATTAATTAATTAATTGATTAATTGATTGAGCCGATGGACCAGAAGGCCGCACCCGCACCTGGTATTAGAATTGCTAGTTCAAGATTTGGTGCGATGTTTGTCTTTTGCTATACATGCCATCTTTATAGCCATTTTTTTCGATTTCTCATAGGTGCACTTAATTATCAGATTCTTGGATTAAATTAAATTAATATAAATGGTGATAAGTTCATTAACAATAAATTAACTTGATAACATCGATAATGAAAATGAATAACTCGTAAATTTGAAATCGGACAATAGCAAAATAATTGATCAACTATGTACGTCACAACAGAGTACAAAATTGATAAATTATGATCTAAATTTCTCTAATGTTGGTGAATCAATACTTTGATCTAAATCAAGAAGGCTCTCCTCTTCCGACCCGTGCAACCTCTTCTTCTCAAGTCATGCCTCCTTCATACTCCAATGATGCATTTCAACAAGTTGTTTTCACAGCTTTGAACGATATTCGTCTCACTTGCAACGACATCAACATCAAGTGCGGTCGGATTGAGTCCAATCAATAAGAATTTAGCACTTGAACAAAAGGTCAATTCTCTATACTATACCGGTCACATCTTGACATACGATCTCGTTACTATGAAAAGTATGGTTTTGAAGACGACGAGGAGACCACTCCACCACCCGCACCGCCCGTTCCACCCTCAGGCCAAGCCGGTGAGGAAGATGCCAACGATGATCATGAGGAAGACGTAGACGATGACGAAGCCGGTGGCGGTGATGAATAACGAGTGATCTAGTTGGGATGCAAGATTGTCCGCATGCTAGTATGTGATGGATATTCTTTCAAATTCCCACGTTAGGTTTCTAGGAGGTATGTCTATCCTTGTTTGGTGGTCTGTCCTAGTGTGTGGAATAGGTGGTCTTGGTTGTGGGAGTGTTGTCGACGGGCAACCCACCCGTTGCTGTTGTGACGAGGGATACCATCCTTGATAATAGTTGTAAGGAGTATAGTACCCAGTCCACAGGTACTCCCAAACTGACAATTACAGCTAGGATCCCAGGGATGCTTGATGGTTGTGCTTGCGGGTAGTAATACTAATAATACCCTTCCGGTGGAATAGAGAATTGGGATGTCCCCTCATGAGGATTTGGTACTTGGGCGTTGTGTGTCATCTGAGGTAACAACGAGGGTGTCATGCCTGCTTGTGGGGTGAGCGAAGGCGTCTCTACGGGAAGTGGAGGTTGCTGAGGATGGGCATCCCCAGGGGCGAAACTAGAAAAAAGATTGAGAGGGGTGCCTCACTAGATTTTGCTAGCCTGCGATCAGTGGCGAGGGCTCAAAATCAAAGAAATTTAGATCTGCTTTTATAATTTTATTAAGGGCTCTATAGATATTTTTCTCAGCCAAGTAGGTGCCTTGGCCCAGGTGGGCCCCAAGAGTGGTTCCGCCCCTGGGCATCCCGAGGGGTGTGAGGGATTGCCTGTTCTCTTGGAAGCTCGTTCGAGGTTGGGTGAAAGACCTCGGGTTGAACCATTACTATCGATTGTGTTTGAGTCCTCCAGAAGCCTGCTGGAGTCGGAGGCCCATAGCGGGTGTCTTGCATGAGTTCGATATCACACTCCCTTTCTCTTTCGATCGTCGATGGCTCCGTCATCTACTTCCCTTGATAAATCTTTGTGTGCCATTAATAAACCTAGTCTGAGTGTTATGGGTGCTCCCCACCGTCGTTGATACGACCTATCTGGGATATATCTCGTAGATATCAGAGATAGAATGAACTGGGGGAAAGGTCCGGCCAAACTGGGTGCCTAACCGTCTCTTTCTCTGGTGTTACTGATAGTTGAGTATTTTGACAAAGTCTTGGCAATGTCTCTTTTTCGATGCCCCCTCTCGTTATCCAGAGAGGTATATATATGCCTTAGTATTGTCGGTTATTCGTAGTTAATTCACCAATCATGGGCGGTTATTAGATCGTGGGCTGAATGAGAGGATCGTGTGGTAACCGTCACTGGATGCGATCTGTCAGGTGGTTATTTTCGATACTAGGCAGTTGCGTGCTGCAAGCCTAAACAGAAAGTCCCTCTGTTTGGATCGGGAAGGTTATTTAGAAGGTGATACGGCCCAATTCTACATTGGGCCTTAGCCTTCACCGGCTTATGGCCCAAATGTGTATTTATTAGCCTACTAGCTATATATAGAAGAACTTGGTATTGTAAAAGAGATCCATTTCTCATTAATCAAAAGGCTTCATCTTCTTGCTGCATCTTTTTCTCTCTTTTTCTTCTCTTGTTTTATCTCTTGAATTATGATACTTCGGTGGTCTTCTCTCTTGATTCGAATCTTGCAACAATCAAGACCTAGACCCCCGATCATTGGTGTTCTCATTGAGAGTCGAACTCAAGACCGCCCGCTTACCAAACGGGTGCCATATTACCTCTCTCCTCTATTTAGCTTAATTCCTTGTTCCTACCATAATCAAATCAAGTGTTGTTTTACCGGTCAGATCTTGCGTGAATTGGATATGCCTAGTTTCATATGTAAAAAACATAGTTCTAACCAATTAGTGGTTAATTTACTAGAAAGATATCATTTTAATGATTGTTGAGCTGCTATTATTGTTGGAATATTGATTGAAACCTGAGAGCTCTGCTATTGCCGAGCCGATGACAAGCGCCCAAAATTTGGTTCTCACATGAAAATTGCACAAAAATAAATTTTTAAAGACTAAGGCTGACTAGTTTTCTAGCATTGATTTTGTTTGTGTAGCATGCTGAAAAAGAAGTCACTTTTTTGTTCGGGGCTTATTAGATTGGTGGGACAATTTGGGCAAGAGAAGAATGGAGTTGAGTTAGCAATGTGAAGTTGCGCCTATAAAGTTCAAGTCATGTGCTAGTTGACTCGGTGAAGTCATGTACCAGTTCAGGGGTCTCTCTCTACGCAACTAACATGCTGCTGCATAAACTGCATTGACCATGTTCATGGGATGTACTACCTCAATTGTTTGGTACATCATCAATAGCATCAGGCACCTATTGTTCAGGCAATTCGTCGAACAAGCTATTTGAACCCCATCAAGGTCATCAGGTTTCTCAAAGCCTCCACAATATCACCAAGTTGAGGGGTTGGGAAGGCGAGGAGCGCATAGTGGTGATGTCGAATTACTCAACACCGTCCTCATATCGAGGAGGTGCTGTAAAAAGTCTCTGCAAAGACAGTATTTGTTGTCAGCAAGAGTGATGTCCCCGGCTTGAGCTTGTGGCAGATAAAGCGTAAGAACCCGATAGGGTGGACTCCACCTCTGTATCAATGTTGTTTGACCCAGACAAGGATATCACTAGGAGAACTATATCGAGGTATGTTGAATTCCAAGCGAGCAGACACCACCTTAGGACTTATTCGCTGGAGCAAATCTACAAGCGTAGTAGCTTCTTCAAGCTACTAGCCACTCTAATACAAGTTGTAAATTTAGTTCCTTTTCACCTCACTAATGGTCTCAAGAGGTGGTGCAACGCGTCATCTCTGTATTGCCATTACTGATGCTCCTTCCGTCACCAAGCACCTTAGCCCAAATACAAGGGAACTAAACTTGGCAACTCTTTTTTATGATTTATAGACAATAAAAGAAATAGGGCCATCTTTCCAGTAATTGCTACAGACTTATATTGAAATTTTGGGACATGAACTAGTACCAACTACCAAGGTTGATTAAATTGGTCACATGATGTGAATTGAAAGGTCTGCCAGAACATTACTATTTGAAATGCTACTGAATATCTTGGATTGGAGGCCTCGACACCAAAACTTTCCAATCATTATTGGTACTGCTAGTTAGCTTGATCAATGTACAACTTGCAAGGTATGCTTTTGTTCATGTGCACAAAAAGTGAAGATAAAGCAGATCCATCTGTTTTTGAAGCTTTGCTTGAGCTGGAAGCAAAGAGAATGAGTTGCAAGGACTTCACACTTATGTTTTGACATAAGGTCCACCACTTGGACCCACAGAGCTTCATATCCCTTGGTTCTCGACTCGGCACAGCCTCGGCTCAACTCATCTCGACACAACATGACTCAACATGGCTCGATACGGTTCGTCACAACTCGGCATAGTTCGACCCATTTTGTCTCAAAATAGTTGGACTTCTCGGCAAAAATGGGTATTCATATTCTTTTCTTTTTTGATAATCTTATTTCATGCATAAAATGGACTCTCAGCATGGTACAACACGATTCTTCACGACTCGACAAGTTTTGACTCGATACGGTCAGACATGATACAGCTCGGCATGATGCGACTCGGCACGGCTCGTCTCAGCACGGCTCGTCTCAGCACGGTTGGGCATTCGGCAAAATTCGATACAACTCTTCTTTTAACCATCTTTTTGTAGGCACCGAGAAGACTCGGCATTGCATGACACAACTCGTCTTGCCACGACTCGGCTTGGCTTGTCTCGATATGACATTGAGAGGTTTGACTCATCTCGACAAGACTGCTCGACACAACATAACTCGACATGATTCAACAGTTCGTCATGACTTAGCCTGGCACGACACAGCTCATTCTGGCATGGTGGGGCTTCCGATTTCTACAAACATGTTGGGTCGACCTACTAAGCACACGGCCTTTATATGCCTGTCAGGGTGTGCGACTTCTACAAACCCGACAAGGCGAATCTCTCGGCTTGTGGCTTCTTCAAGGCTGTCGGGTTGAATTTTTTTGTGCGCGATTTCTACAAACCCGACAGGCCGAATTACTCTTCACGGCTTCTTCAAACCTGGCAGGTCGAATCATTATGCAGCCACACACTGACACTGAGACTGACACGCCCCAGGACTAGCGAAATGACTAGCTGATAGGAAGACTATCACGTGCTTCACTAAATATATCCTGCTGCTGAAGTTGTGAACAGAAGGCCTCTGCTCATTTAGCAGAGCTAGTACCCTCATAAGTTTTCTTGTCGGAAGGGTACATCCTAGCTGTTGGGAAATATTGGTCTCGAGGAAGAAGCCTTTTTCCTGAGTACTGAAGGCTTTCTGGGTTCATGCTCAGGGATTTCTTCTAAAATCATCCCACTAACAGAAGGCTGAGCTTCTACTGTGGAAGTGTGGTTTACATTCGGACCTTCAAGATCCTCGTCCGATCTGCTCCACCATAAACTAATCTCAGAATTCTCCACGGGTTCCTTTCTTGGAAGGCGAGAAGGAAAGGTCGATGAACTCATGATTTAAAAGCCTTAGAAAGAAATAATAAGAAAGACTAAGCTAAAGAAATCACAAACCAATTGATCAATAAACAGAGTAAGCTAAAAAGATTACGAACAGAAACTAACATTCAAATTCACAGCTTAGTCTTTCTTATTATTTAATGCTATTCTTCGAATATATTAGAGGCTTCGATGAGATCTTTCTAGGATCTTTTTCGAAATGATTTCTCCGAATTTCATGACAGTTGTCAGATATCGAAACGTCGCGCCGTCATTCGAACAATTTGGGCGGGAAAACCGATTTCGAAAAAGATTTTGAAAAGATCTCAGAATCCTAGGACGGTTCTGCCTCTGTTTTATGATCTATCTGAGGAAATGGCCTAACTTTCTTGTTAAATAGCATTATAGGCTTGGGGGCAGATAATAGGCCATTTTGCCAAAGGCCCAAAATCAAAAAAAACCCAGTACTTCCCGAAAGGACTAGAAGGGCCTGCAAGTACTCGAATTAGATCATGAGTATAAAACAACACTTCCCGAAAGGAACTTAAACGAAACAGCATATCCCAAAAATAGCATCCGGATTAAACCGCCTTAAGTATAACTCCACTATGGCATGATCTAAGTAACCGCCCACAATTGAGATCATGGACAAACCGACATTATCAGTATAAATACAACTCTGTCCAAGAGGAGGGGGGATCAGATTCTGAAGAACACTCAACACTACAGCAAAACTCACAACTCAAAAAACAGGCTACGGGCAAAGTTAGAAGTAAAAAGTAGAAACCAACTTAACCCCGGGCCCTCATATGTCCTCAGCTACTCTAGAAGCTTCCGAAATGTTAGTCAAATACTCTCAATGTTACAAAAGGAAATATTTTTCATCAAAATGTGTAGTAATTTTTTGTTGACATTGTTAACATTTTTGGAATTTACTTTAGAATATTATAATTCACAGACAAATGCATGATTCTTTTATTAAAATGTATTTCGATAGTTAAAAAGTTGACCACAATATTTTTACTTTTAATGTTGATATTTTTTAAGTACTATTTTTAAATGTTGATACACATGTATCTCTTTTTTCACAAGTTATATTAAAATTATTCGTTTGAATTTTCTACATAGAGGCGAACTCGGGGTAGCTCTCTTCTCCCTAGAGGCGATTCATAAGGAGAAAAAACAAAGACTCTAACCTTAGGTGGGGAAGTCGGCGGCGGCACCGATCTCTCCCGCCTCCCCCCTCCATCCCCCTCGTCTTCTCCTTCATACTCTCCTCTTTTCAATCTAAGTTCATCGGACAAAATAGTCGCGCCGCCAGGTCGCAGGACGCGTCGCCAAGTCGTAGGTCCCTGCCGCCTCGTCGGTTGGGTACGTCAGTGGCGCCGCCAGGTCCCTATCACCTCGTCGGCTAGGGTGCCTCGTCGATGGGGTACGCCAGTCGCGCCGCCAGGTTGCAGGTCCCTGCCACCTCGTCGGCTGGGTTCGTCGATGGGTGCGTCACTGGGTGCGCTGCTGGGTGCACCGTTGGGTGCGCCGCTGGGTGCATCGCTGGTCGCTCGCATCGCCAGAACGACGCCATGCCAGTCGCGCTACCTGGGGGTGTCGCGTCGCTACTGGTTGCGTCGCCAGAACGTCGCTAGGCCACTATTAGGTCGCCCGGCCGCCGCCAGTCAATGCTAGGCTGAGCCGTCAGTCAAGAAGCATTGGCAAGAAAAGAGGTTTGACGGCAAACCTCTCAACGGAAAAAAGGTCAGCACTTGCAAGGAGCTCCGCCTAGCAGGAGTGCTATGTGTGACTGATGCAACGACTAGGAAGTTAGACTGTTGTGACTGATGCAGCAGTCTGAGGATATGAATTTCAAACCCTCACTAAATAATACAGCCCCACAAAAGGACGATTGTGAGTGGCAGATCTACTAACAACGGTGCTCGTAGATACTGTCAGGTCTGGAACTAGGAACCTGGCCATGAAAATTTCAGCTTACCAGAAAGTCGGATGGCTCCCATGAACATGGGTGGTTCAAGGGTGGTTCAGAAAGACAACAGAAGCGGCTTCAAGGAAAGATGTTGCAGCAGCTCAAGAGGGTGGGACGATGAATTTCAACCTTCAGCAGCACCAGATGGCGAGGGTAGCCTAGATAGATATCACGACGCAACGATCATTCAGTTGTAATCGTTTTTATTTTTATTTTAGAATATTATACTTTTCGGTGGTTGTAACTGTTTTGTTTTTCTATTTTTCTTTTCTCTTGTAAAACTCTTTTTATTGATTAATAAAAAATTATGTAAGAAAAAATCTTACTCCTCAAAAAGGAATTTTCTACATACTTAACCCATCAATTGGTGGCTTTGTGAATGCATGCATTCATCATAAAAGTTCATGTGATATTGCGATGCACCTTGTCCTATTATTTATTTTTATATGTTGAACTTTCTTTTTAATCTAATTGCCGAGTTTAAAAATAGTAGATTATTTCTATTGCATATGAAGGAGTTCATTGCATATGCACCCATGTCATGAATATAAGATTGTATTTAAAGTTGGCAACTTGCCGTACATCTCCGATGATGCACTGAGTTCATTGCATATGCACCCATGCACTCATCAGTATTAAAATTGTATATAAAGTTTGTTCGGTGTTAGCGTGTCTAATTTTTCTAACACTTTCATACGTCATTTTACTATTCAATTTGCAGTGTACATGTGTCCAATTTATCAGACACGAGACACATCGTTAATGAAACACGTTATTAATTTAACGCCATTAATTTCAGTATAAATCATTAATAACATAAATTTCACGCCGTTAATGTTCATACATTCCTTATTTCATATAAATCATCGGTCTTTAAAAAAATTAGGAAAGATGTATAATATGGACAGGAACTTGTATATTTCACCGGAGTACTCAGTGCATCCAACTCCATCAATCACATGCATTCTAACTTATAATAATATATAATAGTTTTATTTTTTTTTCAATTCCATAAATTCAATTCCACCAATCACTACTAGGAGAGTACGTAGGTGTACTCAGCTAGTGGAGCACCTAAGTTTTTTCGTATAATATTTATTATTATTATATAACTCTAATTTCTGTAAAACAATGTTATTTAAAAAAAAGATCGAAATTACTATAGTTATGTTGTTTATTTTCTAATAAAAATATTTATTATTAAAAGTCCAAATGCAATTTCTAATTATTTTAAATGAAAGTCGAAATTTTACAATTTGAATTGTCTTATTACTTTAGTATAGACAATGCTAGCTCAACGGTTGTAGTCGAGTTTAAATATTCTTATAATATCTATAACTGATATCATAGAATAACTATTTTATAATAATTTTGTTTGCACTTATGTCAAAAGTGTTTAACAAGTTCTTTCTTAACTGTTGTTTTATATAGATTATTAAATCTACTTTCTGTTGTAGTGTTAGATTCATAAAAGAACTATACTAAATATTCTTATAACTCATATCAATCAAATTATTAAATTTTAATAATGAGAATCGGTGACTATATTTTGAACAATAATTATATTTAGTTACGCTCAAATATAATTTTTTAAAGAAAAACATGGATTTAACATTAAAATATTTTATATCGACATTTTTTTATGAAAGACATTGTTTTCCATTTCGAATATGTAAATTAATCCGCTTATGAAAAATAGTACTGGCAATAACAAGTTGCATCCTGACACTACAACAGATTTAATTTTTAAAAGCGGACAGGAACACTCTTTAACACTCTTTCACACTGTTGTAAAAGATAGGGCTTTTAAAAGTCAGGAAAGGCCGCTTTTAAATGTTTGGCCTTTAAAATCAGACTAGTCCGCTTCTAAAGATATATTTGCAGCGGATGGATCCGCTTTTAGAGAGACCTTTTACACCGAACCTTAGGCCAACAGTCTGCTTTTAAATATGTATTTAACACAGGACCTCGGGCCTACAGTCCGCTATTAATTATTTGAAAGTCCGCTTTTAAAGGGTTCTGGTGCTTAATTCGAAATTGAGGCTTTTAAACCGGACACTATATTAGGGTCCGATTTTAAAATTGTAAATTTTTTTTTGTTTTTGTGGCTAGTCCATTTTACTAGCCTTATACAGCATGCACCAACAAGCATACAAATCAAAACATACAGCATATATATCATAGCATACAGAATATAAATCACAAAATTGCATATAATAATAAACATACAAATGCATATCACAAAACATACAATATCACATCCAATCACAAAGTCAAAGTGCATATAATATCACAAATATAACATACAAATACATATCATAAATCTCCAAAGTTACAAATACACAATATCATAAATAATAATTGACAAAATTGCAAATCAATATTTTTACCTCATAAATAATATCCACACTCCCAGCTATTGGGTTGCGGAGGGCTCTACAAAAATCAAAAGTAACATACCATTTTGATAAAAGTCTCAAATCCTACTAAATTAATCTAATTGCGAGTACAATTCAAAATAATTATAGAACACGTACCTTGAGTTGTTTGACCTCGAATTTGCTCTTTTGCTTGATTGCATCCGTTGATAGTATTGTCGAAGCGCCCTGTATAAAATTAGTACAAGTGAAAATCAATACAACTAATTATCTATATATATTATAAGTGCTTGAGATTGAGATAACTTACGCATTTAAAACCGAAACGATGTCTAGCTTGCCACCGAAACTATGTCTAGATTGAGATTAAGATATTCATTTGAAAGGAGTGGTGTCTTGCGAGGACAGACCGGGCTTGCCATCGGCACCTTTCTTTTTGTCTTCAGATCGGGAGTACTCTACGCATAAATCAAGTAATTAGTGTGAAAGTCGCCCTAATTACATAAAAAATAGAGAATTATTGAATACCTGCTCGGGAGTATACAACTCGACTAACGTGTTGGGTCACGAACGGTTCAAATCCGTCAATTAGCTTAAGCTGCGGAAAGATCGTAAAACAAAATTTTTACTTCTAACTTAAGTCAAGGATTAAACGAAGTATGTCAGATAAACTACCGAGAGTGTCCACCTCCCTTTTATCTTTGGCATCAAAATCCAATTTAATCGTTATACAGATCTACGCCATAATTGATTTCTAAAACTTTAATCTACTTACAAATTAAATAGATTAATATAACATTTATACCTTGATCCAAATTCGATTTGGGTTGCAGCAAACTTGAAAGATAGAATCTGAGAAGCTCCTCTCTTCGAAGTATCAGACGTTTGATATCTCTATCGGTGATCCACCAGGACGACCAGAAATACCGTAAACCATGGAATTCTGCAAAAAAATACTATTCATCGAGATAAGGACTAAATAAATATCTTCACTACTCGCAGTTATTCAAATATGAAATACCGCTCCTTTCACAAAAATACTATTTCCGAATCCCGTAAATAACCGTAACCGATATAGAGAGAAAATATATTTATCGATTTAATCCTGAGTTAACAGATATGATACGATTTTTTATGTGATTTTTTCTCTCCACATGCCCTTCTATTTATAGGAAAATAAGGAGTTTGGCCGATTACCGAAATACCCTCGAAAAAGTGAATTTACCAAAATGCCCTCATCTATGTCGGCATCCAAAATAAATATGAAGCTTGACATGCCACATCATATTTCATGCCGACATGATTTTTGGGATTTTTTATTTATTTAGTTTTAATTAAGATTTTAATTTTTAATTAAGGTTTTAATTTGATAATGATTTTCATTCCAAATTGAAAATCATTAATAATATTTAATATCTAAATTAAATATATATAAATATATAATTGTTCTCAACAATTATATTTCTCAGGGTTCGGTATTGGTTTGGTTTCGGTATGGTTTTATACAACGTATCGAATACGTTTATAAATTCAACTGTTGTTTTTACTTGTCATCTTATATGACATATATAATTTAATCATATCACATATAATTAATTATAACCAATTTATAATTAATCATTAAGATAGCTCCAATACGGTGTGACCCAATAGGATATGTGTTATGTTGGTAAATAGAATTAAAATCATTTTAACTTCTATAATCATAGGAGGCATATGATATCTGCACTATGACCATCTAATTACACAGATGATGTTGTAATGTACAATACCACGATCCACTAAACTATTTTAGTCGTGTTAATTCTTTTGTCTCACACTGTCAGATTAGTTTCAAGGTAGGTGTGTGTCATCCTTGCAAACTTAAATCTTTTCTCGATCTCGAGTATATCAAATATAATTACTCTTGTAATTATACTCCATGCAGATAATCCTACTCTATCAAGGGGTTCAGTGATATTATAACTCATATATAGACACGAGGGACAATAGTACTTTTGGTAAACCATCACTACCTCAGCTAAGCTATGTATACCGAAAAGCTACCGTTATGACTGTGTTTTACCGACAGCGTTAGATAACAATCACACATACACATCTCTTAGTAGGAAAGATGAATACCTCATACTTTACAACTTAACACTGAATGAAAACATTAATGACACGTACACAATTCCATTTAATGTTTCATTCGAGGTATGTCAAATACCATGTTCCTGAAACATGTATTCATGTGATTAAAACGACATCTCATGTCTATGGTCTGTAAAACTTAACCATCTTTTAATCCACATTCTAACTTTGTAACGATAAATTAGTGTTCCTACTAATAACCTTGGTTAGAGACTTTTAAGAGTATATCATCTGTATTATGAAGTTTCACAATTCCAGTTATTGACTCTAATCAAATAAATGAATGATCCATAAATTCAATAATACTCAAGGCAACAAAATGACAATTTATTAATCACTCAATTCATGAACAAAGCTTTATGATAATTTATCGTATTATTGATTTTTAGATTATTACAAACTAACATAACAATGCCGGCCAAGTGAGAAAATAACTGTTATTTTCATGCGCAGTACTTAATCCGTCTAGTGGAATAGGAACGAGTGTGTCTTCTTGGCCTTCAACCACTTCATCGATGCCCACACTAATCAGGCCCGAATGGATAGGCACTCTGTGAATGGTGTTCTGTGGCCTTACAATTTCGTATGCCACTAACGTAACGTTTGTGTCGTCACGCGCAACGAATAGCTTGCACGGTGAAGGCTCCTTAAGAATAAATAAGAAAAGATGATATCAACGAAATGAACAAAAACAATAGCACGGATTAAGTATGCAAATATAAAGAGAAAGAACGATAACCAGTATATCATCGTAGCTCGTCATAGAATGAGCACTCCAGGTCATGTACGAACGGAATTGTGGTAAGCTCATAGTTTGTTGTAGCATCGCAGTAATTGGACCCGGGCGAAGCATTAATTCTTGCATTTGATGCAATTGTTGCTGCAATTTATCGTGATTCCCGTGGGTATTCTTTCTTCTTGGCCCCTTTCCAAAGAAATTTGGCAGCCCGACCTATCTTGGGTAGCCACGCATCCTCCCTCTGTGCACTTTTGTCCCAATAGCAGCAGTAAGTATGTCATGATAGTTGTGTCTAATAATTTCTGTGTTTGTCGATTTGCAAAAATATCTTGAATTTTACCGTGCTTTGTGTTTTAGAATTTGTGTAGGAACGTTATAGCAAACTTGGAGATGCAAAATAGGAGCAAGCATATTTCAAGAACAAGCATCAATATTGTATTAGAACTTGAATGAAAAATTTGAGAAGGAAAACGTTAGAAATTTCTAGTGATGTGTTGAGAACAAGTGTAGAGCTCATCGCGACCTTTCCAACGCTTCGAAAATGACCTAAATCGGAGCTACAGATCAAAAGTTATGGCCGTTTCAACAACTGAAGATTACACGAACAACACAAACCGTCAGTGACTGTTGGCAACCGTCAGTGACGGTTCAGAAGCCATTTTCTGCCCAAAATTTCCAGGAACAACCGTCACACGACGGTTCGGATATTTGATGCGTTTTCAAGCCCTAAACTCATCCGATATAAATATATAAATATGGAAGAGTTGTATCATCTTCCCTTGACCTGGCCTATCATTTCAAAACATTATAGCAGCCATTATTGACCATTAAAAAGCTCTAGATCTTGCTCTAAATCTCTCAAATTCATCAACTCTAAATTAGCCAAATTTCTTGAGTGTGATTAGGAGACCATTCTCTTATATTTCTCTTTAGCTTTTGTGCATCTTTTGGCTTGGTTCTCTACCTTTGTGTGCAAAGAGACCAAGTTCAAGCTTGTAACGTATATTCTTGTTGATTAGTGGAAACAGTTCGATCTTGTTACCGCGTCGGGGGGTCGGGAGTCCCGGAGACGTAGGTGTTGGGTTACGAACAGTTCAAAACCCGTCAATTGGCCTAAGCAGCGGAAAGACCATAAAACAAAAATTTTACGTCTGACTTAAGCCGAGGATTAAGCGGGGTATGTCGAATAAACCACAGAGGGTGTCCACCTCCCGTTTATCCCTAACATCAAAACCCTACTTAATCCTTAAACGGATCTACTTCTTAACTGAATTCTAAAACTTTAATCTACTTGCAAATTAAATAGATTAATATAACATTAATACCTTGATCCAAATTCGAATTGGACCGCAGAAGACTCGGACGGCCGAATCACAGACGCTCTTCTCCTCGGAGTATCAGACGTCTGATACCTCTACCAGATGTCCACCAGGACGACCAGAGACCGGCTTACTTCTTCTGCCAGAAATACCGAAAGCCGCGATATCTCGCAAAAACACTATTCACCGAGATAAGGACTAAATGAATATCTTTACGACTCGCAGTTATTCAAATATGAAATACCGCTCCTTTCGCAAAAATACTATTTTTCCGAATCTCGTAAATAACCGTATACGAGAAAGAGAAAAAGTATATTTATCGATACGAATCCGAGTTAACGAGTACGAATCGATTTTTGGTGTCTCTTTCTCTCTCCCTCTACCCCTCTATTTATACTAAAATGAGGAGGTTACAATTTACCAAAATACCCTTAAAATGGGAATTTACCATTTTACCCTTTTGGAGATGTGCATGTCGGCATACATAAAATTTTCACAAAATTCTTGCCGACTTCCTTGCTGACTTGCCATGTTGCCATGAGCCAAAAAAAAATCAAAGTGACATTTTTGCCACATACACATTTCATATCGGCAATGAACAAAAAAAAAAATATCAAAGTGCCACATATTCATTTGATTTGCATTTCTCATGTTCATACCATGCCGACATCCTTTTAATTAATTAATTTATTTAATTAAGATTTAAATTAATATTTAATTAAGGTTTTAATTTGATAATGACTTTCATCCCAAATTCAAAAAACCATAATCAATATTTAAAATTTAAATTAAATATATATAAATATTTATAAACTTATAATTGTTCTCAACAATTATATTTCTCAGGGTTTGGTATTTGTTTTGTTGCGGTATGATTTTATACAACGTATCGTATACGTCTATAAATTCAACCGTTTGTTTTTGCTTGTCATCTTATATGACATATATAATTAATTATAACCATCTTAATATTAATTATAACTATTTATAATTAATCATTAAGATTCTCTGATTTAGCTCCTATGCGGTGTGACCCAATAGGATCTGTGTTATGTTGGTAAATAGAATTAAAACCATTTTAATTTCTATAATCATAGGAGGCATCTGACATCTGCGCTATGACCATCCAATTACACAGACGATGTTGTGCTTATGCAATATCACGATCCACTAAACATTTTAGTC
Source organism: Eleocharis quinqueflora (assembly GCA_964058865.1). Lineage (NCBI taxonomy): Eukaryota > Viridiplantae > Streptophyta > Magnoliopsida > Poales > Cyperaceae > Eleocharis > Eleocharis quinqueflora. Next base: position 48,931 of record CAXKVX010000551.1, read on the forward strand.
GTGTTAATTCTTTCATCTCACAGTATCATATTAGTTTCAAGGCAGGTGTGTGTCATCCTTGCAAACTTAATCTTTTCTCGATCTTGAGCAGACTTATCAAATATAATTACTCTTGTAATTATACCGCATGCAGATAATCCTACTCCATCAAGGGGCCCAGTGATACTGTAACTCGTATCAAGATACGAGGGACAATAGTACTTTCAGTAAACCATCACTACCTCAACTAAGCTATGTATACCGAAAAGCTATCGTTATGACTGCGTTTTACCGACAACGTTAGATAACAATCACACATACACATCTCTTAGTAGGAAAGATGAATATCTCATACTTTAGAACTCAACACTGAATGAAAACATTAATGACACGTACACAATTCCATTTAATGTTTCATTCGAGGTCTGTCAAATACCATGTTCCTCTAACATGTATTCATGCGATTAAAACGACATCTCATGTCTATGGTTTGTAAAACTTAACCATCTTTTAATCCACATTCTAACCTTGTAACGGTAAATTAGTGTTCCTGCTAATTACCTTGGTTAGAGACTTTTAAGAATATATATCATCTATATTATGAAGTTTCACAATTCCAGTTATCGACTCAAGTCAGATAAAGGAATGATTCATAAATTCAATAATACTCATGGTAACAAAATGACAGTTTATTAATCACTCAATTCATGAACAAAGCTTTATGATAATTTATCGTATTATTGACTTCTAAATTATTACAAACTAACAGTAGGCTCGTCAATAGCCGAACTTCGTTAACATATCGGTGTCTCTTGTGCATGATTGCTTTGTTTGCAATTTCTCATCTATTCTCTATTCACTTTACTTGCTATAAAATTGATTGAGAAGAATTGAATTGCTTAAATTGCTCGAATTAAGTACGCTTCCGCAATTAGAATTTATTTAAGCCAAATTGGTATTAAGGTCTCTCAATTTAATTGTTGCAAATTCTTGTTAGAGAAGTATACTAATTAATTGTATTGATCTATTTAGCAATTGTCATTAGGAATTGAGGTTGTGAAAATTTGCAAATAAGTCCTTGTAGTTGTCATAACCAAAATTTGGTCATAACCTAGGTCGCCTAGGTTCAACAATGGAGTCGTTCCTCTTGGAATGCTCCCTGAGCGACTTCCACTGCTTTTGTCACCTGACATAAAAATATCCTAACTTTAGAATTAACTCCAACACTATTAATCAATAACTAAAGAATTCAATCAATGTTAAGTGACAATATTAAGTATAAGAATTAGAAATACCGCTCGCTTAGCGACCTCTCTTGTCGCCTCATTAACAATTACATATTCTCCATCTTTGACTCTTCTAGCATGAGCTCTAAGAAATGGCATACTCCTATCACCGACGGAGGAGCTCACCACTTCGGAATCCGGTCCTGAGCAATTAAATAAATATAATTAATTATTAATCAATCATAGCTTAAATCTTTAAAAGCCTTATTACATGTCATTGCATTATTGAAAATAAATAGAAATGTACCTTCATTAAGCTTGATAACATCAGTAGATTTCCAGCTCTTCTTCGCGCTCTTAATGCCACCCAATCCAGTCGTGTGATGATGCACCATTTTTTCTGCGTTAACTTTATTCTGATGCCTTAGCGACTACAAAAAGAGATTATTATACTTGTTAATATACCAAATACCAATTAAAATTACAAAATATAGTTGAGGAGAAAAGTCATACATTGAACTCCTCGCTATGCGTGTACTCGACGAATTTCCTCCAATCCTCTTCACTGATCGGTTCTTTCTTTTCCCACGACATGTGCGGATTGTCACAGTAAATGTATTGCGACCTTAGTCTTACCTTCCAACCCTTCCACAGCTTGCACATTTTTGCAAGTGTCCTTTCCTTTTGGGAGTCATCTTTCATGTTCCATTCTTCCTACAAAATACAATAAAATTGTAATTGATATGTACATATATATACGACACTGCAATTTTGGGTTATGTAAATATGAGTAATGTAGTGTTTAAAATTTAATCTTAATTTTTTGTCAAAGCGTTTCTTTTAACTTGTCGTCAACGTGCTCCCAACGCTTTATGCTACATGGCACGTGCATTCTAACTTATGTGGACCAATCATTGGCATACTCACCAATTGCTACGCCATTGTCATCGAACTCGATGTGCTTATCATGGTCGTTGCGTAGTTTTTTGGCTGTAGACTTCGATCTGACCTTTCGACCCGAAGAACCTTCCGACGACATGACTGTCGATACTAACACACGTAACAATTAGATTAGAAGAAATACAATTATTTAATTAATAACTCAACAAATTCGATTACAAATAGAGTCCAAATGAGAGGTAATTAGTTGGTAAATGGCTGAAACTAATCAAATAGGACCCATTTTTTCTCAAATTAATCAAATATACCCCTCATTTCTGATCGATATCTCGAACTATCCAAACCAACCCCTTATTTATGGTAAATAATACAAGTTTACAGCCTAAACAACCATTCAACAACCCAAATTGCTCAAACGAATAATGTAGTGTCATTAGAGTTACCGTTAAGCGGTGAGCACGGCAGCGAGAAGCGAGCAACGACGCGAAGCACAGCGGCGGAGCACAGGGCGGAGCACAGCAAGCACATAGCAGGAGTACAAGGGCGGAGCACAGAGGCGAAGCACAAAGGTGGAGCACAGGGCGGAGGACAGGAGTATAAAAGGGTCATTCTGATGACCAACTCATTTCATTTCGACTGTTGTGAATTCAGATTCATTTTCCACATTCACACCACTTTCATTAAATCATTCACATAAAAATAAGGGAATCTTGAATCTTATGTAATCAAGTTCCCAACATCAATTAGGCCGTAATATGACATTGCCTTGTCACCATTAGCTGGTAAAGCTTGTATTGTTACACCGCTATTCTGCATCGTGCTATTTTTATCTTGTTTTTTAGTATACCACGTAAATCCATTCATGTCAAAAGCTTGATGGGTGAGCACGTTCAACGAGGGACCTAGTGCTAGTAATACCAATGTTTCATTGCTCGACCCCTTCAACCATTTTGTAAACTTCTTGTTATGTTCATTGATGACCCAATCAGCCCAACCTGATCGATTTTACACCCTCAACTCGTCAAGGTGCTCTTGAACATAAGGAGCCACATCTTCAAGTTCCATAAGAACCTTCAAATGTGTTTTTTATAACATGCGCTCATCCTCTTTTTCGATGACCGATCCCTTTATGCCAAACCCTTCCATTCTACCCTTGTGTCGAGACTTCGAAAGTCCAATAGGATCGACTCCATCCATGTGATCGGTATAGAACTCAATAACCTCTTCTGCAATGTAACCTTTAACTATGCTCCCTTCGGGCCAAGACGACTCCGACACAAGCCTTTTAGTTGACCCATTCCTCTTTCAAAATAATACATGTAACGTAAATGCATTGGTCCGCACATCCTTATCTTCCTCACCAGATGAACGGTCAAATGAACCATTATATCAAAAAACGATGGGGGGAAAATACATCTCTAGCTCACAGAGGGTCTACACTACATCGGTCTGCAGTTTTTGCAATTTTGAAACATCGATTACCTTGGAGCAAATTGAGTTGAAGAAAAAACACAATTTAGTGATGTGACTTCATTCCGAACAATTTCATTTCCTTCATCGACACCTTTGCTGAGATATTTGAGGAATAACCCGATGGGACCCCTAAGGTCATATAAGCACCCCAACAAACTCCTTTTCTCAATAGTTGTTAGAGTCCAGCTTGATGCGGGCAGGTATGTGCATTTTTCTCCCTCCACCGGTGCTAACTCCGGACGAATCTCCAATTCTAACATGTCATTTCTCTCTTTGATTCCATCTTTAGTTTTGCCAGGAATATTCAACAACAAACCAAGGATACTCTTGGCGACGTTCTTGATGATGTGCATACCATCCAAACAATGCCTAACCTCCAAATGTTGCCAGTAAGGAAGATTCCAGAATATGAACTTTTTTTCCATATTGAATCTTTGAGAGAGTTATTGTCAGACTTCTTTCCAAACTGGACCTTTACATTTTGTACCATATCATAAATCCTTCTTTCGGATAATGATTGTTTTGCTTTTACTAACTCTTATTTTCCATCGAATTCTTTGGTCAGATCTCGATATGGATGCTTAATTGCAAGGTGTCTTCGATGTGCCATGTAAACGTTCTTCTTATAGTGACTCAATCGTATAGAATGTGTGTCTTCGTGACAAATGGCACATGCTTTGCCCCCTTTAATCTTGTAACTAGATAAGTTCTCGTATGCGGGATAGTCATTGATCGTGCAGAAAATCATGGCATGAAGAGTGAAGTGTTCTTTCAAATGCGAGTCGTACACTTTCTCTCATGTACTCCATAATTTTTGGAGGTCATCCATCAATGGTGCAAGGTACACGTCTATATCATTTCCCGATTGTTTGGGCTCTGAAATCAATAATGACATCATTATGTATCTTATTTTCATGCACAACCAGGCAGAAAGGTTGTACACACTCAATACCACCTGCCATGTATTGTGACAGCTACTCATGTTGTCATAAGGATTTATTCCATACGTACATAGCCCCAATCTTAAATTTATGGGCTCGCTCCCAAAATCCCAGAATTTCCTATCTATGTTCCTCCATTCGGGAGAGTCGGCGGGATGTCGTAGTTGTCCATCCTTTTGTCCTATACTCAGAGTGCCATCGTAATAATTTGGCATCTCTTGGATTCACGAAGAGACGCCAAAACATTGGTATTATTGGTAGGTACCATAATACTTTTGTGGGTGATCTTTTCGTTCCATCCACACTCTCAGTATAGCTACACAATTTGTATCGTGATGCATTACATGTCAGACATTTATGTAGGTGACTGTACTTCTTTATGTAAAGTATGTAGTCATTCGGACATGCATGAATTCTCTGCACCTCCATACTCAAAGAACATAAAAGTTTCTTGGCATGTAAGTTGAAGTTGGCAGCACATTATTTTCTGGCAACATTGCTTCTAAAAGTTGGAGTAGAGATTTAAAACTCTTATCGCTCCATCCATTCTTGGCTTTCAGGTTGTACAATTTGAAAACAACGGATATTTTTGAAAATTTCGTGCAATCAGGAAATAATGGTATAATTAGATTCGCGCTGAAACAAGTTATCCAAAATTTCGGGAATATAAGCACAATTATTTTCAACATCACTCATCATTTCATCAAACTGAATCACATTGTTTGTACATTGCGGGTTATCTACGTTTTCATCATCCCTTGACTCTTCTCGTGCATTTTCAAGATTTTCATTCAGTACATTTTCACTCGGTATATTTTCAAGATTTTCACTAAATACATTGTCCCCGTGTACATTTTCAAAAGTACTTGTCCCGATTACTTGTCCCGAACTTTTTGCTTGCTCTCCATGCCATATCCATCAGGTGTAGCATTTCATAAATCCATCTCGGATCAAATGTAGTTCGACCTCATCGATCTCCCTAGGTCTAACCAAATTCTGACATTTCGAACAAGGACAGAGAAGTGTCTTTTCACCCTGCAATTTCATATATTCCACGGCACACTTCATAAATTCTCCAACTCCTCTACGACAATCCATTTGAAAAAAAATATCCTCATGTAAATCATGTGGTAATATATATAAGGTTATTTAGAGCTGCATAAGGTTATGGGCTAGTCAACCATCCTAACCCACTCTTTGAACACTTTGTCTCATTAGTGAACATACGATAATTGCAATATAGTGTTTGCGAAAAACCTGGCAGCATTTCCCCTCAACTCCCTGAATACGTCGACGCACACTTGCATGTACGCACGTATTCGTGAGAACAAATGAGGAAATACTGAACCGAATTCTCCGCAAACACCAAATTGCAAATATCATATGTCCACTAATCCTAAATAAGACAAACTGTTCAAAGAACAGTCCCATACGGGGGACTATTCGAAATTAATCCCTATTGGATTAATCTCGAATGGGTGACCTAAATTATTTTTTGTTCCGATATTTTGGTCCTATATGACAATACTTACAATGTATTCAATTCAATTATATATGCAATGCAAATTTCGTATCTAAATAATATATGCATTAATTAGATCTATAAAACTAATTAAATAAAATAAAGATATTAATAAAAAGGGAAATTTTTTGAAATGGCACTCTAAAATTTGAAATTTGTCAAAATGCCATTCCGAAATCAATATTTATCTACATGCCATTAAAATCTAATACCTATTTTAATTATGCCATTATTCTCTTTTAACCTTAATTAAAAAATATCAATCTTTTTAAATGACAAAAATGCCCCTTGCTAGATAAAATAAATTGAAAATAGACTCAGAACCAAATTGATTCGAACAGATCCATTCAGTTGATCTTATGCACTCTCGACTCGACTGGATAGGCTAGGGTTCCTCCTCGCCACCCCTCCGCCACCTTCCCTCTGCTCCGCATGGCCATCTCTCTGTCTCTAGGGTCAAATCGCCAGGGTCTCATTTTGTTTCTGTTAAAAATTGTTGGCGATCTCATTTTGTTTCCCTTCTATAAAAAATCGCCAAGTCAGAACCAGTGATACATAGCAATCGCTGGCGATCTCATTTTGTTAGAACCAGTGATATCTAACAACATCTAACAAATGCTATGTACCCTGATATCTAACCAGTGATTGTTATGTACCCTGTTAATTTTCCATTTAAAAATCGCCAAGCTTGTCACTATTAACAAACTTTTAACGGTAAATTGTTTTGCTGTAATAGTAATTGAAGCTTGTTACTTTGAAGCATGTTACTTTTTTTGCCTTGTTTATTTACTGACACTCTTTTACTAATCACATTGCCTTTAAGCTTTAACTTAGGAGAAGTGATGCGCCGCAAGATGGTAGATCAAGCACTCCAACAACTCAGTGAAATTGAATTGTATTTTGTTTATTGAAATAGTTATTTTGAATAGGAGTAATGAGATTGGATATTAACTTTGGATGTTGAGATATGAATATTAGTTGTTATTTTGAGTAATCTTTGGATGACTTGAGATATGGATGTTAGCTGTGTTTTTAGTTTGAGCAATATGGATATTAGTTGTTGAGTAATCTTTGGGTGATCTTAGGAACAGGCGCTGCTTGCAATTTAGAAGCTCAACAAATTAGTTCCAACTTGCAGAAGCTCAACAAATTAAAAGGCTTGATATTTGGATAATAGGATATTCATGCTACAGCTGATAGAAATTTATGCTATATTGTTATCTACTACAATTAGAGAAAACATTCAATTTAATACAACAAAATAAGAACATGCTATCTACTACAGCAAATTCGAATTCAAAACAAGTGCATACTCAGCAAGTTAATACAAGGGAACTTTTACAAACACAACAACAAATTCGAATTTAATCAAGTGCTTTATATACATAGCAGCTGAAATATTTAAAATTTACAACACAGCAAGTCTGTGCGTAGAAAACATATAACAGCAAGTCCAGTAGTTTAGTACACCTCTTATTCATCCAAATAAACAGTGCGATTTTTGAAATGAAAATTGTATGCAAAGAAATTTTCACCAGGAAGTTCACTCAAGAGAAAAATAAAATCAAAACTAAAAATCTGACATTCATAAACAAATTAAATCATGCAAGTCCATCAGACTGAAAATCAATGTGACATGAATTCGACCAGATTATCATGAATTCCAATAAACGGTCATAACAGATTCATACAAAATGGTCAAAACTATCATTTAGTGGCAAAATGCACAAAATATCTACTTCAATTGACTCCTTCCCTTCCTTCACTGATCTTGCATACCCGATGCACCATCTTGCATAATCCTCTTCATGTGCATTGTCCTGGAATAATGGCAAAGATTACTCAAAATAATACCTAATATCCATATCTCAACATCCAAAGTTAATACCCAGTCCAATTACCGTTGAAAGTTTGTTAACAGTGACAGGCTTGGTGATTTTTAAATTTTACTGGATCAAGGTATCAATTACTGTTATAGCAAAAAATATGTTTACTGTTAAACATTGGTTTACAGTGACCTTGGCGATTTTTAAATGAGAAATTAACAGGGTACATAACAATCACTGGTTAGATATCAGGGTACATAACATTGGTTAGATATCTGGTACATTTGTTAGATAACATTGGTTCTAACAAAATGAGATCGCCAGTGTATATCACTGGTTCTGACCTGGCGATTTTTAACAGAAGGGAAACAAAATGAGATTGCCAGCGATTTTTAACAGAAACGACCCTCGCGATTTGACACTGGAGATTGAGCGATGGCCGAGCGAAGTAGAGGGAAGGTGGCGGAGGGGTGGCGAGGAGGAACCCTAGCCTATCCAGTCGAGTCAAGAGTGCAGGAGATGGAGATTGACTTAATCGATCTGTTCAAATCGATTTGGTTCTGATCGAGTCTATTTCCAATTTATTTTATGGGCATTTTTGTCATTTAGAAAGATTGATATTTTTTAATTGAGGTTAAAGGAGAATAATGGCATAAATAAAATTGGTATTGAATTTTAATGGCATTTAGACAAATATTGATTTCCGGATGGCATCTTGACAAATTCCAAAGTTTAGAGTGGCATTTCAAAAAATTTCTCTAATAAAAAATACCTCAAAATACTTGCAATGGAAGAGGTGATGATGAAGATGAAATCACTGTAATTAATTTAAAAAATGACACATAAATAACAAATTAAATATGAATTTTTTATTAACTACTAAAATTTATATATGCAAGAAATTAATTACCTTAATGGAGAGAGATATTCAAATTTAAGAGACAATATAGAACATGTAACAAATTTCACAAGATGGAGGTATTAAATTGTTGTAAATGGTTGCTGGAAAATTTAATGGCTGATGATGACTAATACTGGTTGGGAGAGGAGAAGGAGGTGGCTAACGCTGGTTGGAAGAGAAGAAAAGGAGAGAGAAGAGATTCTTGGCAAGGAGGCAGAAAAATTTCGCGCTAAAACATTTAAAATCAAGACGTTTCTCTATTGCTGTTGTTAAAATACTTTTAAAAGGGGACGTTGTGAGATGCCGCTTTTAAAAAAATTCTTTTAACAGCGAACACAATACCAGCGTTCGGTTTTAAAGGCTTTTAAACCGGACTGTCGCAGCTGTCCACTTTTAAAGGATCTTTTTAAGAGCGGACTGCAGCCCAGGGTTCGATTTAAAAAGTCTAAAAAAGAAATTTTCTCATTTAAAATCGAATTTGAAGTTGCGACCGATTTTAAAAGATTACTTTGATTTTAAAGAATCGGTTTTAAAGACGCGAAGAATATTGTTACATTTAAATTTATGTGGTGATCCTGAACTATGATTTGAACACTCATCTTGGGTTTGCTAATGTTTGCAGATAACTTTTGATAACGTGAGTTATGTGAGAACTATGATTTGATTTCATCAAAAAAAAAAAAAAAGAACTATGATTTGATTGTGGTGGAAGCTCAGTTAGGTATATATATATATAATATAGATCATACACCGACTTACTAACTGCCTAGCTCACAGAATAAAGTAGCATCTCGGCATCTCCACCGATGCATTTATTGCAATGAAATAAGAAAAATTTAAAAAATATATATAAAGATGCAAGTTGAGCAAATCTTGGAATTTGAAGCTTGCCGTAAAAAACGACTTTGAAAACTTGATTTGACCGAATCTAACATAATTCCAATTAGGGTGCACTGTGGTCTGTGGGAGTGTGGCTGTGTGGGGTGAAGAAAAGAAAAGAAAAGAATTGGCCACACTGCAGTAGTGAGTCCTTCACTGTTCGGAAATGACTCGCCTCATTTACAAACCCTCCCATTTGGCCATTTCCACCGCAGGAGATCGAGGATCTGAGTTCGGACTTCGGAAGTGGTGCGTGCATAGGAGGATCTTTAATGAATAAACATGGAGCATATTAAATGTACAATCTAATATATCAATAATATTATCCAAAATATTTTCGAGAATTGGAGACCACAAAATCTTTCAATTATCATCAACTGTCTGTGAATCCCAGGACACGTGACCATAGAAATTGACCCCATAATAAAGTTTTCAATTTATTATTTTTTCCTTACTTTCTATAGTCGGTCAAAAACATGAGGCAAATATAATAGAAAGTAGAAACCCACTGTAACTGGGCTAGGCATTTGAAAACTACTCGGAGCAAAATCGTCCGGATCAATGGATTGATCGGGCCACCAGTTGGACGGGTTAAGAAGGTTCGTCGGGCCCAATTTTGACGGTTAATATTTTAAGCCGGTCGCACCATCTAAATCCATAGATTAGCAATCTGGCGGGTTCGGACTGAGTCGGGACGAGTTTGCTCCGGGTCGGGTTGGCCGGACTTTATTCATTTTTTTTTTAATTTCTGAATTTTTTTTATTTTTTTATTAAATGGGTTATTCTCTGGTTTGGCCAGGTTATTCCTGGGTTTGGCCGCGTTATTTCCGAATTTGCACGGATTTTTCACGGGTTTGGACGAGTTTGTGCGGGTTTGGACGGATTTGCATAGGTTTGGACAGATTTGCATGAGTCTTGCACGGATTAATGACATGTTTATGGTGGGTTAATGACGGGTTATATGGGTCGTGTTGAGTCTTTCTTGAGTCGAGTTTAACACGGATTTTTTTCAACAAGGTTGACCGCTACCCGTCTTTGACCTCCGATTTTTTTGAATGGGTCCGCACGAATTTGCCCTACGGTCGGATCTCGACCTCGGATTTCTCTCGTCGGGTCGAACCCCACCGAATTTTGTCAAATTCCTAAATTGGACCCAACAACATCAATCTTTCAGAACGTGCATACGACACAAAAATCAATGTTATAAAATGCGGTATGCGGCCGCACATGCTGTCGCTTATGCATATGCGAGTGTTACATACGATGAACAAATTAATATGCGATAGTTATTATGCGGACATAATTATGTGTGGTCCGCTTAGGCGGATATGTGAATGAATAATAATATATGCGACAGATATGAGGACGCATAGTAAGATACACTGATGTTTAGGTAGAAAATGAAAATTTTTAATCCTCTAACTAAGGGATCATAGTGCAATGATTTATTTGCTTTCCTTCTTTTTTGCTTCTCTCCGCATAAGTTATGTTTTATTTCTTTATTTTCTTGATGCAATTAAAAATTTCACTGCATATATGAAATTGCATATAAATCTGCATATGCGACCGCTTCCACTTATTCGGTATGCAGTGCTCTTCCGCATGCATATTCAAACCCGCATTTTACAACATTGACCACAACAATTGCCGCCTTATGGAACAATTGAACTGAGGTTTGTTACAATTACAAGAAGTATTTATCTATGATTGGAATGTACAATAAATGTTTTTGATAAATTATTTTGAGCTTACTAAAATTTGTAGAACTTAATTTAAACTATCAAAATTCACAAACACAACTAATTAAGAGATGCATCTTTTATTTATGAGAAGGTGAGGATCTAAATCCTCAGATTTCATTAATGAATCGCCAATGATGATCACTAATATATGTATCAAAACTTACCGCTTTCTACATATTAATAAATAAAGGGGTAGACGTAGATCTTACCGTTTTTTTTAGTTTTTATACCGAATTATTAAATAAAGAACATAGATTTAGTGTTTTATACCCCCGATTGTTAACAAAACTGATGGAAAGAGATCTAGAGGGTTTCTTTTATGATAGACCCGACCTTTCTATACCTGATTTGACTATAACGGCATATGAGGAATTGCAGATTTTTTTTCCCTAGTGTTAAAAAGTATGACGTACGTAAATTAATTGATTGCAAATTTTTTGTTCAAATAAAAATCTCAGAATCATTTATTTTTGTTGGATTTCGGATAATGCATTTCTGGCTCGTTAATGACAAATATTCAGTAACTCGTTTTCTCAATAATATCACCTAGAAGTCGACAAAACATAAAAAATTTGCAACATTACACGGAACGGAATCATGATAACTTCGTATAAAAATAATGCCAACATCATTACTCGAAGGAAAATGAAAAGTCGTAATAATATAAGAGTGATTCAAAATGGCCTAATTAAAAAACATGTTCGTATACAAGAACAGTTCAAAATTGGCTAATTAGAAAACATGTTCGTATATAAGAATAATTCAAAATTGCCTGATTAATTAATTAGAAAATTAGAAAATATTTAAGCATAAACTGTAGTTGCCATCTCCCGCTCGACTGCTAGCTTAAGGAAGCTCCCTTCCTCGAGCAGCATCTGCACCGGCATAAAGCCCAGCCCGTTCGCTACTGCGAGCATCATCTCACGCATCTCCGATTTGAACTCCTCAAGATCCACCAACCCATTTCCATCATGGTCGAACCGAGCGAACATGCCTTGATATAGCTGACCCAATTCGTCGGTGCTTGGCACTGCATCGTCTATCCCGAAGTGGGTCTCGATAACCCTGAGTTTCTTCAACTCGCTGGCCAACTCCGGGTAGGAGAGGAGGCCGTCGTGATTAGAATCGATGGCGGAGAAACGGTCTTCAATGGATTTGGTAAAGAGGTGGGTGTCGTTGAGGAAATTGCAAATGGTGGAAGCATCTAAGATTTCAACACTCATCCTGGGTTTGCTGGTAGTGTTGCTGAGAACTTGTGTAGCGAGTTTGTGTGAGGATTTAAGGATTTTGATTTGATTTGGGGGTGAAAGCTACAGCTACTCCCGTTCGCTTATATAGACAGCGATACACCGACTCATCCAGACTGTATACCGCCTAACTCACAGATTCACAGTAAGATGGCATTTAGTTCAATTTAAATAAAAATAATGCTACAAACGCCTTGTATTCAGGTCCAAATTGCCAATGGGACCGATTCTGAGTTCGGACCATGGTTTTCTTTGGGCCATGTACCCATTGAAACGAACCAAGGAATTCCAAGCTATTCCTTCTCATCCCATCGCTTCAAATCGCATCGGAATTTGTGTCCATAAAATAAGCCTCGCTGATTTTCGTCGTTGACAGTCGATCGGACTGGGCGATCGATCCATACAGTCCAAACATTTCACTACATATGTAGCAGATGTAGTGAAATTGTAAAAACACATATATTAGTGGATTCGATCTCGGAAGAAGGTTTTGGTTATGCGAGTTTCGTAGACGTAGGTCTAGTTTGTTTGTAAGTCGAATCACGTTATATCGTGTGTTCTTGTGTTCTTGTGTTCTCTCGCTCTTTGCTATTTACTCGCTCTCTCTACTATATTTACACTTTGTTAGATTTGCTCACTTGCTCTTAGTACTTGCTTGTTTGTGATTTTAGCTAGGTGATTAAGGTCCAAAAATTTGAATTGTAATTGTTAAAAACGCTTATGCACTAGCACTTGATCTTAAAACCACATTCTAACATTTATAACACATTCAGAGATGTTATAACGAGTTCTCATTGCGTCATCACACCTTTCTGCATATTGAAACTCAGAAGTCAGTTGCAGAGAAGACTAATGACACATTTTTGGAAAACTCCAGAGACATTATAACGAATTACAAAGACGTTATACACATCGAGCATATTTTGGCGAATTGAAGATCTGACAAAGTTATGTGGCTATATATAGAGCTATGTTTCTTTCTAGAAGATCAAGAAAGCATTCTTACAAATTTACAAGTAATTTAAAGAACCTTTAGAGCACATAAATCATGTTGTTCAAGTATCCTAACCACATCCATTGTGAGAGCTAGATTATTGACAAAACCCGGATGGGTCTGACCCGGCTCAGTGCGACCTGAGGGCAAACCTGTGTGCAGTGGCGAAGCAGCTGAAGGTTGTGTGTTTTGAAAGTTATCTTTTTTTTATAACGAATTTATGAATTGTTTATGATTTTAAATGTTATTATACATTTATGTTCCTTGAGATTGATATGTTATATCTTTAGAAGCGTTCAAGAAGATGTTCATGGTCTTGAACCATAGAACTCTTTAGATGAAAACATATAATCCTAAATATGTTCACAATCGTGGTAATTAAAGAGAACATTATTTACCATGAAGGTTGTCATGTCAATTGAAAGTACATTATAGTTCTATAAATGTTGATAAGTGATTATCATTCAATGACATGAGTATATAAAATGGTGATTCTTTATATACTGAACATGACCTAACTAGATGAAGCATTATATGGATTAGTTTTGTGTCATTAATGTTTCCAATGTGTCTTTGAATCTTATATATGAGACATGTAAGTTTTTCACATGAGAAGTATATAATGTGATTACTATTAAAGTCCATTCAAATGATTGGAACAATATAGTAATTCGTTATGTACAACTTGTGCGGGAGAAATTTATATGTCAATATTATTATTGTCCCTCAATTATTTGAGTTATGATATTACTGGGCCTCTTGGTAAAGTGAAATTATATTGCATGCAATATAACTGATGTAGTTATACTTATAATTCACTTGAGAGACCAAGAAAATAATATAATGCAAAAATGACACGATCCTATTTTGCATATTATTTAAAATATCATGAGACAAGGATAGACACGAATTAAGTGGATCAAGCACGTAACGACTATGTCATTTGGGAGACTATAATGTAGTGATAGAACCTCTTATAGTCCATAATATAAAGTATTTTATATTATATCCCAAGATGACGTAGATCCTCTGTAAGGTCACACCAACTGAACAGAAACAACAAGTATTTTACATTTTGAATGATGTATTTCATCTCATAATGTATGAGTTAAAATGCATGTGATAAAATGTTAAAGTAATATGTCATGTAAAATGACATGCTTAGATCATAAAATAAATTTATGAGAATATATGTGAATATTATTTTGTATAATGTTTGAGAGCATTATAAGAATAATAAATTAATTCATATTACAATAATATAGTAATATTATTTACTCATAAATTAAATCCTTGCAAAATATGATTAGGGAATAACAAGAGAGTAATCATAGTCATTTGTGTAAATAATTAACGCAAGTGTTGCCCTAGGACTTGGCTATATAAAGGAGTATGTTTGAGATGAAAAATAACTTTTTTTCTCTCTTCCCACAATGGGATGAATAGTAATCCGTGAATAGTAACCCTCATTTCCTCTCTCTTGTGTGTAGAAAGAAAAAACTCCATTGTTCTTCTTTCTCTTCTCTTGCAAGGTTTAGCCACCAAATGAAATAGCTTGTTCATTGAAGATTGAAGATCTATGTGGTTGGATCTAAGCTCTAACCTCTACATCCATCTATCTAAGGATGCTTTAGGTTGTTGTTTAGTTTCAAGGTAAACCAAGAGACAAGGGTGCTTCCATGGCCGAAGAAGGAAGACGACGGTTTCCAAGAGACCTAGAAGAGGAATCGACTCCTCTCTACGAAGAGATTTGACAATCTCTTTAGGTATAATCTTTTATTCACTCTTGTGCAAGAAATAAATGTTTTATTTTCTGTTTTGTTGATGCACAAGAGGTGTTCGATGAAATGTCATAGTATAATCTTGCTTGCAATTGTTATATAAATAAGATCATTTGTGTATTGAGTTAAATAGGGACAAAAAATTTTAATTTTCGTGCTCTTGAACTTACACATGAAATCCCAATAGTGGTATCAGAGCTTAGGCTTATTTTATAGCAATTAGACTATTAATTAGTGCTAAATTAAGTGCACAAGTATTTAGTTACTTATCTCTCAAGTTTTTGTTCATAAATCTGTCATTTTTGGGTTCTTAAGACATTTAATCACTTTGGTAATTTTTCAATCACGATTTTTGTGAATCTAAAAATTCCTACATTAGTTTATGATGTGTGGATAAAGATTCTAAAATAAAATATGGAGTTTAAACAGTTTTATTAAGGTAAACAAAAATAAGAAAAACGAGTACAGTGCTGGAATTTCTGTGTCCAGTTTTCTGTTTTGTTGAGATTCAAAATAGCATATCTCAAATTTGGATGAATGGATTCGTGCATGCTACCTATCATTAGAAAGATGATGAAGTCTTGTTTCTAGAAAACTATATTTTGTAATACAAAAGTATTACGGATTTTTTGTAAAGTTACAAACTACAGAGGTGACAACAATCTGATTTTCAGATCTGGAATCCTGGATTAAAATATGTTTTTCTCACAAATGGCTAACTATTTTCTGGATATATTTGTACATATAGAAAGGTACTTAAATCTAGTTTTCAGAAATGTATGGCTTGAATTTTAATTCGAAAGACACATTTTTTGACATAGAAAACACTGACTAGTGCGCAGCAGGTTGAAACTGGAGACAGTGTCTGAAATTTCATTTTTGTGAAATTTATTGTTGCACAATGATTTGTTTTGTAAAAAAATATTGTCTTAGAACTCATCCAAGTATGATTGAAAGTGATAGAATTAAAATTTTAAAATTTTAATTAACAATAATGATGATTAAGAACAAACAAGTCAATTTATGTTTTCTAAAAGTCATTAGAGAATATTGGAGATTCTTAAATGAATCATATAGAATAACATTTAAATGATAAATGTTTGTTCTATTGAATAATTGACTTTCTAAAAGGGCAATCAAGCATGACTTGTTTTGTTATTAGGCCATAAGTGAGTGAGAGTTGTGTGAGGCACTTCTCTTTGCTCGCCATGTGGGAATAACTTAAAAGTCACAGGGAATGACATTTAATTGATAAATGTTTATTCTATTGAGATTATTTTTGAGATTTAAAATAATTTAGATGGAATAATAACTTGAGAGATATGGACATAACTAAACAAGATTGAATAGTGCAGTGAGATTATACTTGTATACTAACCCTGTTTTGCAGGAGGATTGTGGGTTTGTATGGCTCAAGATTTTCAATGCCTTGTGTGTTGTAATGAATGATGTGTATGAATGTGTGTAATTGCGGTCTAAGGTGCCATTATTAATTAATTGTAATAATTAAATTATGGCAATGATGTTAGGTTGTCATTCATGTATTAATTCATTCTTGGCTTGCATACCACATAAGATTTTAAATTAGGGTTATTTTAGATGTACTTTTCATTTTGCTTTAGAATAGCTTCAAAAATAAATTGAAAATTGGGTGGGTTTTAGTAGCTTAGATGTGTTCCTTCTGAAGATGATTGATGAAGCTACAAGAATGCAAGCGGGAGCCATACAACCCACGCAGCTTATTTATTTTATGAATATGTTAGATAATTTGTATTGTTAGGCTAAGTATTGTTTGGATGAATACATGCCCTACCAAAATTATCAGACATATTTTCACTATGTCCATGAAAAATGTAAGAGTATCTTTCCTTCTCATTTTATCCACTTTAAGCTAGTAGTCGGAGATAAGCATGAGTGTGACTCTGATTACTAGAAATCGTGGAACTTGCATGGATTAGTTATTAAGCCAAAAATGAGTGGAGTTGTGTGAGGCACATCTTTTGCTCATTATGTGGAAATAACTCATTCATTCTTGTTGTCCAATAAAATGAGTTTTCTTAAAAAATCACCAAGATCTAGGTTTGAGTTTTGGGAAAGAAAGTTTTATTAAGAAGTTGAATTATTCTTTCTTAATGAAAACGACAAGAGTCATAAGGTTAAGTTTTACTTAAAAGTTTATGATTGGTAAATGATTACCTACCTTGACAAATATTTGGATGAGGTCTATTTATTTGAAAGGGGTCTTGTGTGACTAACAAAACGGACAAACTTTAAATATTTTGTTAGTACAAATTCTTATTCATGAACAACGATATACCCTTAATGAATTTTATAGCTGTCTATATCTCCTAATTTGTTTTCTATGGTTATAAAACACCCCTTTGCTAATAACATAAAAAAAAGGACAAATGAGAAATATGTCTTAACTATCGTGTCAAAAAGCAAGATGATTGCTAAGAACAAAGGCAATATAAAGAGCAAGACAAGTAAGATGCATCTCTTATTCAATGGCAAAGGATGGAGGAGCTCAAGAGAGCACCTCCAAGAGAAGTAAGGAGAAGGACTCTCCAAACTCTAACATAGAGCGCTTCTATTGCCACGAGAAGGGACATTTCAAAATGAATTGCCCCAAGTACAAGAATGACTTGGATAGAGGCAAAGGTTGAAAGCAAGCATCCCAATGCATACTTGTTATTGAACTAAATTTAAATTTAGTACGATGATCCAAGATTTGGTAATGATACTGAATCCTGTGCTCACTTAGTTTATAATGTGAATGCACTGAGGGATAAAAGATCACTCTCAAAATGAGATGTTGTGTTGAAAGTTGGTAATAATGCAAGTATATATGTGATTATACTCGGCACCATCAACTTACAATTGTCTAGTGGTTTGTATTTAAATTTAAAGGATGTTTATCATGTTTATACAAATGCTATCATTTCTAATAAATGATACTTTGTTTAGTTAAGGATAAACATATGTTGAATGTCAATAACAAGATACTCAAGATGTCACATACCAATAAAACACTTTTTATGGCACTATGTCCTGGCCATATAAACAAGCAACACATTTTATCCACTTTAAACTAGTAATTGAGAATAAACATGAGTGTGATCTTAATTGCTAGAAATTGTGAAAATTGCATGAATTCGTTGTTAGGCCAAAAATGAGTGGGAGTTGTGTGAGGCACATCTCTTTGCTCATTATGTGGAAATGACTCATCCATGCTTGTTAACTACCAATCATGACTTTGTTATTAAGCCATGAATTAGTGAGAGTTGTGTGAGGCACAACTTTCTACTCATTATGTGGAAATGACTTGTTCATGTCTGTTAACTACTCAACATGAATTCGTTGTTAGGCCATAAATAAGCAAGAGTTGTGTGAGTCACATCTCTTTGCTCATTATATGGGAATAGTTTATTCATGCTTGTAATCAATAATGTGAATCTTGTTTAACAGGAAAGATGATCAAATTATCGTTAAATGGTAAAGGTGTAAAGACAAACAACTTATTGGAACTCATAAAATGATGTATGTGGTTCTATGAATAAGAGTGAAAGAGTTGATTATAGGTACTTCATTATCTTCATAAATAATTATAGTCAATATGACTATGTGTATCTTATGAAGAATAAGAATGGATTCTTTAGAAAATTCAAAGAATACAAGAATGAAGTAGAAAATCAACTTGACAAAAGAATTAAAGTCCTACGAATTGATCGTGGAGGCAAATACTTGAGTAATGAGTTTAGTACATATTTGAAAGAGTGTGGTATCATACCACAACTCACTCCACCCAGAACACTGCAGTGAAATGGTGTTTCTGAGAGAATGAATCGAACATTGATTGATATGGTTCGATTCAATGATGTACCAAACATAGCTATCTTTGTATTTTTGGGGTCACGCACTCCAAACATCAGCTCACACACTAAATATTGTTCCATCAAAATCCATTGAGAAAACTCCATATTAGTTTTGGATGGGCAAACCATCCAACATATATTTTTCTCAAAGTTTTGGATTGTGAGTCATACGTCAAGCGTATGATGTCAACTAAAATCCAAAATAGATAAATGCTTCTTCAGGAGAGATCCAAAATAAAAATGTTACAACTTTTAGCACAAGTTAACGAATATTATATTTGTTAAGAATGGTGCAGTATTCATAGAGAAGAAATTTCTCAAAAGAATCAAAAGCAATGGCAATAGGATAACACTTGAGAAAACTCAAGAGGATCCGCAAGTGATCATGAGATGAATGATAGCATTCAAGATGGTCATGAAATGTCACATAAAGTTCCTTTGATCAGTGGGAGTACAAACAGTCACGCTTCACAAAAGTTTGTTGAAGAGACTTATACCTCTCACCAAGTGTTCGTTCAACTCGACCCGAGCAAGAACCAAATTCACAATAAATTGTGAAAGAAGTTGAGGAGGCTCAATAGGAGTTGCAAGAATATAGTAAGCTTAGAAAGGTCAACAAGGAAAAGAAAAAGACCTGATTTTTATATGGGTCTTCATGAAGTCTTGGTAATGGATACCGAAGATCCCTCGACCTATGAAGAAGCAATGGAAAGAAAATACGGCATACAACCATAATTCGAAATAAAATTCATGTATTGCAATCAAGTGTAGAACTTGATAGATCTTTCTTAAGGAAATAAACTCATTAATAACAAATGAGTTGTTAAAAGGGAGATGGACATGAATAGTAACATGAAAAACAAGGCAAGACTTGTAATGAAAGATTTTAGTCGAATTCAAGAGATTGACTATGACGAAACCTTTTTCACAAGTTTTCATGTTCAAATCTATTCGGATTATGCTAGGTATTGCTGCATTTTAGGATTCTGAAATCTGTCAATTGAATTTCAAAATAACTTTCCTAAATGGTAAGATAGATGAGGATGTGTACATGTTACAACATCAAGATTTTGATGATCCAAAGAACAGCAACAAAGTATGCATGCTTCAAAGAGCCATTTATGGCATGAAGCAAACATTGAAGATGTGGAACAAGCGCTTTGATGAAGAGGTTAAAACTCATGGATTCATTCAAAGCAAGGAAAAACCTTAAGTATACAAGAAGGTTAGTGGGAGTCATATGTAGCTCTAGATCTTGCATGTCGATGACATATTGTTAATGAAGAATGAAGTATCTTTGATGGAGCAAACAAAGAGCTCATTGAAAATAATGTTTTTTCAATGAAAGACATGAATGAGGCTCAATATGTCTTAGAGATTAAGATATATAGAGATAGTCCTCACAAGCTCATTGGCCTAAGTCAAAAAGTTTAAATTGACAAAATCTTGGAAAGATTCCGTATGAGAAATTTCAAGAAGGAAAATGTGTCAATAAAAGTGTTGTGCAATTTAGCAAGTTACAATTTGTCACAACACACAAAGACATAAAATGCATGAAGAATGTTTCCTATGAATCAGTCATAGATTGCATCATGTATGTTATGGCTTGTAGACTGGATGTCGGATATGCTCTAAGAATGACAAGTCATCATTAGACTTCATCTACTCCTAATTATTGGACTGCAGACAAGAATATTCTTAGGTACCTAAAAAGGATCACGAATAAGTTTCTTGTCTCTGGTGGTCAAAGAGAGCTCATTGTAGAAGACTACACTGATGCTAGTTTTATAACTGATCCAGATGATCAATCTGAATACGTCCTTCTTCTGATTGGTGGTGAAGTGAGTTAGCATAGTTGGAAGTAATCAACTATGACAAACTCAATCACCTCAGCGGAAGTCATGGCGGCCGCAGAGGCAAGCAAAGAAGAATGGATAAAGAAGTATCCTAAGAAACTTAGTGCTGTCTTGTCCTGTGAAGGATCCTTGGAGTTGTTTTGCTACAATAGTGCATCTATTATGCAAATCAAGGAGCCAATATCACATCATAAGACAAAGTACATGATAGAGAGTACTTCGTGACTCGAGACTTTATAGACAAAGACAAAATTATATTAATATGGGTAGACACAAACAGCAACATAGCTGATTCCTTGAAAATGCTTATATCGTAAGCCAAGAACGAAATTCATTTCGAGTCCATGATTCTACAAGATCATGGAGAATGGCTTGAAAACTAAATTGAAAGGGTTCTCTCTTTTTAGAGTTTATGCATATAAGAAACTTTAAAAACAAGTGGGAGACTGAAGGTTGTGTGTTTTGAAAGTTATCTTTTTTTTTATAACGAATTTATGAATTGTTTATGATTTTAAATGTTATTATACATTTATGTTCCTTGAGATTGATATGTTATATCTTTAGAAGCGTTCAAGAAGATGCTCATGGTCTTGAACCATAGAACTCTTTAGATGAAAACATATAATCCTAAATATGTTCACAATCGTGGTAATTAAAGGGAACATTATTTACCATGAAGGTTGTCATGTCAATTGAAAGTACATTATAGTTCTATAAATGTTGATAAGTGATTATCATTCAATGACATGAGTATATAAAATGATGATTCTTTATATACTGAACATGACCTAACTAGATGGAGCATTATATGGATTAGTTTTGTGTCATTAATGTTTCCAATGTGTCTTTGAATCTTATATATGAGACATGTAAGTTTTTCACATGAGAAGTATATAATGTGATTACTATTAAAATCCATTCAAATGATTGGAATAATACAGTAATTCGTTATGTACAACTTGTGCGGGAGAAATTTATATGTCAATATTATTATTGTCCCTCAATTATTTGAGTTGTGATATTACTGGGCCCCTTGGTAAAGTGAAATTATATTGCATGCAATATAACTGATGTAGTTATACTTATAATTCACTTGAGAGACCAAGAAAATAATATAAAGCAAAAATGACACGATCCTATTTTGCATATTATTTAAAATATCATGAGACAAGGATAGACACGAATTAAGTGGATCAAGCACGTAACGACTATGTCATTTGGGAGACTATAATGTAGTGATAGAACCTCTTATAGTCCATAATATAAAGTATTTTATATTATATCCCAAGATGACGTAGATCCTCTGTAAGGTCACACCAACTGAACAGAAACAACAAGTATTTTACATTTTGAATGATGTATTTAATCTCATAATGTATGAGTTAAAATGCATGTGATAAAATGTTAAAGTAATATGTCATGTAAAATGACATGCTTAGATCATAAAATAAATTTATGAGAATATATGTGAATATTATTTTGTATAATGTTTGAGAGCATTATAAGAATAATAAATTAATTCATATTAGAATAATATAGTAATATTATTTACTCATAAATTAAATCCTTGCAAAATATGATTAAGGAATAACAAGAGAGTAATCATAGCCATTTGTGTAAATAATTAACACAAGTGTTGCCCTAGGGCTTGGCTATATAAAGGAGTATGTTTGAGATGAAAAATGACTTTTTCTCTCTCTTCCCACAATGGGATGAATAGTAATCCGTGAATAGTAACCCTCATTTCCCCTATCTTGTGTGTAGAAAGAAAAAACTCCATTGTTCTTCTTTCTCTTCTCTTGCAAGGTTTAGCCACCAAATGAAATAGCTTGTTCATTGAAGATTGAAGATCTATGTGGTTGGATCTAAGCTCTAACCTCTACATCCATCTATCTAAGGATGCTTTAGGTTGTTGTTTAGGTTCAAGGTGAACCAAGAGACAAGGGTGCTTCCATGGCCGAAGAAGGAAGACGACGGTTTCCAAGAGACCTAGAAGAGGAATCGACTCCTCTCTACGAAGAGATTTGACAATCTCTTTAGGTATAATCTTTTATCCACTCTTGTGTAAGAAATAAATGTTTTATTTTCTATTTTGTTGATGCACAAGAGGTGTTCGATGAAATGTCATAGTATAATCTTGCTTGCAATTGTTATATAAATAAGATCATTTGTGTATTGAGTTAAATAGGGACAAAAATTTTTAATTTTTGTCCTCTTGAACTTACACATGAAATCCCAACAGCGTTATAACATTATACCAAATTCCTACAGAAATTTCCAGTATTTAGCCAAATTTTGGCACCTAAACTTATCTTGGCGTTATAACGCCAACACTCTGGATTTTTGTTTAAATTATTTTGCTACTAACCCGAATGATGTTTTTGATCAAATAAAGTTTATATTCCTAAACTTAAATTATATCTAAGACATATTCTTGATGTTTTGAAATTTTATTGTTTCAATTTATATTTTAAAATTCATTTTGAACATTTCAGCATTCTAGCGTTATAACGCTATCTCAGTTAGATGTAGGGTTTGGCCAGAAATTACCATTTTGGTCATGTAGCGTTATAATGCCAAAAATAGCATTATAATGTACTGTTTGGTTTGGATTTTCTTGCTCTTTTGTACCCAAATTTAAATATAATTGAGATCTAATTAACCTGAGCAAGTCTTCATCTTGATTTTGATCTTCTAAACTTGCTCTTGTGTCATCCTTGATCATTTATTGTGCTCTTTTGCTTAAATGCCCCTACAATTAATCTTAATACACAAGAAATGGTTAAATTCAATTTGGTTTTGCAAATCAACAAACATAGGAAAGTTTGAGCCAACAGCATGACGTCGCTGCAACCAGCATAACGTTTGACGCATGTCGCAAGATGCATGACGCTGGACGCTGCAAATCCAATGACGCATGGCGCAAGCCGCATGACGCATGACACATGGCGCATGACGCATGATGTTAGACGCATGACGCATAATACATGACGCAGGACGCTGCAAGCCGCATGACATATCTAAAGATGTTTTTTACTCAATTTCATTGTCAACTATGGTATACTAAAATCATTATTTTGCTGAATTTATTTTTTTAATTAAAAATATAGAAAATAAATGTTTCTAAATGTAAACCAAAGATATTATTTATAATTGAATATAGAAAATAAAAAACATATAATTCTCTAAAAAAAAACAGTAACATACAAAGCTAAAAAAAAACCTAAAATCTACTTAAGTAAGTAGTTGTGCAATACGCTGACACCGCAATTGGTAGAACCTCATGACATGTTGAGTCTGCACATAATAAACAAATTGTTTAAATCAAGGAACTTCAAGTTGGTTATAATATTGATAATTTGAAGATAGAGAGTATCTGAAATATTAATTTTACAAGTACCTAAGTCTCAAGTCATCATATTCTGGCATTTGGGGATTAAAATGGAAAGTGAAAATATTTGTGGCAAGCAAATAATTATCTGCCCAACATTTTTATTTATTTAGTTTGAATTCATAAGTGTAAATAACATAAAATATAAAATATGTATATTGTACATTTGTGACATAAAATATTTCAGGATAGTAGATTAGGCGAGATTTGGTTTTGAGAATTGAGGATCTAGATTGAGAACATGCCATATTGAAATTAATGTAACATATTCACTTTGATCAATTCAGAGGTAGGGAAGTTGGTTTCTTTCTTCGATTATAAATTTTGCGCGCCAGGGTGAAGAGACACAAAGAGAACAGAATGGGGGTTTAATTGGATTGACTGTGGCGCAATTATGCTTCAATGTGGGTTGAAGTGTTTTTTTTGTCAAATTGAAGAGGCAGCGGTATGAATTGAGAAACGATCCAGCGGCCTATATGTAATCCGCTCAAAATTGCAATTAATCGTGGCCCTCCAAGGATCTAGACTTCAAGCTCCTTAATAAGGAGGAGAGATATTTTGAATAACTAAAATTCAAAATTTTGAATATATTTTACATCATAAAATTCAAGACTAAAATTAATTAATCTCTAAATATAACTTATAAGTCATCTAAAAATAAATTAAATTAAATTAATTTTATTTTTATTCTTTTTGTTATTTTTATTTATGAACAATCGAAATTACAAACTGCATAATCCGTATGACCTGTAAAAATTCGTATATAAAAAAATAGATGTGTTGTGTTGAGTTACGGGTGAGTTAACTAAATAAATTTTTTAATCCGATTATATCGAGTTGGATTGAAATTTTGATAGAAAATCACCTTTTAGCCGAAAACGTAATGCCTGGTTGAGATAAATTGATACGGAGGTGACATTATCCCCCTATATGATCCAAAATATTTTTATTTTTATTTTTCCAAGCAAAAAGATTCAAAATACGTTCGTTGGCAAAACGTGAAAATTTAGATATTTGGTAGATGAATATGCTGAATAGTTTCAATCACTGCGGTCTGCGACTGCTCTGATATATTAAAATCTCTATCATACACCAAAATCGACGGTCAGATGATGTATTCATTTAGCACATCTCGGCGCGGTATGGTGCGGTGCGGTGCGGTGCGGTGCGGTTAGGATAGGATAGGCCTCCAAGGTCCGGCAGGGCAGAGTATACGTGGCACTCCAGCCCAAAATTTATTTGGAAAAAAGACCAACAGACGACAGTGTTTCACTCGATGCACTGTGGTGGGACCTAGGAACAGGGAACTTCTAACACCTTTTTATATATAAAATGTCACAGAAAACCAAACCTTTCTGAAATTCTTAATAATGTTACCCGCCAAAACTCGCTTTCCCAAATATCGAAGAAGATTAAGCAAAAACCTCTCTATAAAGTATAAACCCAGCAACGAAGACAGAAAAAAGAACACAGCAAGTAATAAGAGAAAATAAATCCTGACTGACTCATATCTCTTATATATGATTCGATCTGAAAATCGCGACTTCGAATCCTTCTTCCAGCTCGTGGCGATGGATTTTGTGAAGTTGATCGACGATTTCTCGAACGTAACGGATCGGAGCACTGTGGTGTCGATCTCAAGTTTCGCGGCGGTTCTTAGTTTTTGCATACTCCTTGGGCACTTTTTTGAGGAGCACAAATGGGTTAACGAATCTATCACTGCGATACTTATTGTAAGTTCTCGGTTCTTTTTTGAGGAGATTTCCTGTTAACTTTAGTTGATAATAATAGAAGCGAGCATCAAATTTTGTTGTCGATTTGAAGTGAGAGCAAGGAAAATATGGGAATGATACTTCACAAGTGTTGTAATAAGCGAGATATATAAATCATTTAAAAATTGTTTAGCTATTAAAGAGTTGCTATGTACTTGAATTCTGCAAATACATTGTGGTACATACAATAAGCTGTAATTATTCAGTCGAACCTTGCTCTATTGTAAAAATGTCACCTAGGTTTTTCTGAAAGAGTTGATGATTTATCATCTAACGTTTTTATTGAACAATATAGGATTCCTTCGACAGAAACAAGATATAAATATTTGAAAGGACCTAAATGCAAATGAAGCAACACATATTCATCTCCTAAGCTTTTCTGAAAGAGTTGATGATTTATCAATTAACGTTTTTATTGAACAAGACAGGATTCCTTCCACAGAAACAAAATATAAATATTTGAAAGGACCTATGTGCAAATCAAGCACCACATTTTTTTTTAAATAAGTGGGCTTAAATCCCACCACTTCCATTTTCATAGAAAAAAGAAGCTACAAAAGAAAGAAAAAAGAAGCTACAAAAAACTTAAAAAAAAAAGACACACAAACACACGACTTGTTCTCTCGTGCACAACATCTATATCCTACTCTAATCTAACCCAAATTGTTCCATCTATATCATTTATCCTAAACAATATAAACATCCCAACATATCAAACAACTCTAAAGAATCCTAATCCCTGGTCCTAACAAATTGTTCACATATTCTCTACCCCTTACCAGCTGATATCACCCTTCCCTTACCAGCTAGAACCATCGACCTCTTCTGCTGGTATCATCATTCTTCTGCTGGCACTAAATATCACTGTACCAGCCCCTAACATCCAATCAGCATCTGTACCAGCCACTCGGTACCAGACTTCAAATGATCTAAGAGCCTATCAGCTTCTGTCTTAGCCACCTGTACCAGTTCATCCTCACTGAACGATCCTCAACACTTCAGTACCAGATTTCAGCTTTGTCTAGCCGAGCTGTCATCGCATCCTCTTCCTCATCACAGATTTTGATCTAAGAGCCTTGACATACCTGTCGTTACCTTGCCTATATCGTGGGCAAGGTACGAGTAACCATCCCCTCGATCAAAATTGGGACCCGAAATCAGAGCGAAGACTGCACAACCAGACTCCGTCATCTTCTGGTAATCAGTCTTGAGTATCCCTTTTATAATCTTCTGATGCAATCTCTACATTGACAGTTACAAAACTTGTTCTGATCTGATCTTCTGGAATCTCCATGTTTGAATTCGGTTTTGCCGTCACCTCAAACTGTTTTCGATTCCTCCTCGCCACAGATCTGTTCTAAGAGACATTTTCTCAGAACCCGCTTTTATCGTGAGCTAGATTCTTATGCCTCTCAACCAGGCCTAGGGTTCAGGATCCCCGATAGCAGTTCTCAGCCTTCGGCCTATCGATTCAGTCACTTCAGCAACATATTCGCCCCAACGCTTTATGCATTTCAGCACATCATCTCGCTTCTCTATATCCTGAGCTCCTCTTCCACTCATGTCGACTCAAATCGCTCTAGCCCTAGCTTTAATCAACGATGAACTCGAACCTCTCCTTCACCCGGTCTGATCTGAGGGATTCGTCTCCCTAGACTTTCGAATCTATGCCTTGATCGTCTGGCAAGACTCGAGGTCGCCTCAAGGGTCAGATCAGAAGTTTGGCTCGATCCGAGGCCATCTCGATCTCAGACGGGGCTTCATCGTTATCTGGCTCATATATCTCAAGCTTGAAGATCGATCATACTCTCACACAACCTCTTTGATCTGGCTCAACACGATTTAACTCGCTTCGCTCCTCTCGATCTGATTCAAAAACTCATCTGTGTCTCTGCTTGACGGGACCAGGTATAGGCAGAGAGAAGGGGAGAATAAAGAGGGGGGAAGAAGAGGGAAGATGGGGGCGGCGGGGGGAGGTCGGAGGTGGCCTCCCCTGCCGGAGGATCGCCTTTTCGCCTTCTCTTTTTCGCTCTTTCTTTATTAATCCTATTACTTGCGCTTGTCCTTCAGTTCTCTTCAACTCTTTTCTCCTCCAAGCACCACATTTCACTCTGGGCTTTATCAACAAGACAACAAGAGTCAAGAGTTGCTTCTTTCTTCTGTTGTCGGGAAAACAAATCTTCCTGTTTCTTCTTCAGTGAGGTCCTACAACCAACCATCCATAGGAATGCTTAGCTAGTTGATTTTTAACCAAACCTCTTATACATCTTAGTATTTCCCCTTTTCTTTTTCCTGTGGATTTCTTTGCCAAAGAAAAAAAAGGTAGATCGAGTTTAAAAGCTGATTTGGTTGAAACTAGTACAATTGTATGAACGGGGTTTCAAATAGGCAGAATTTCATATAAAGACCTCTAAAACTTCAATATTACATATTTAGCCACTAAAATCTCATAATTACATATTTAGCCATTTAAAACACAAAATATTTCATACAAAGGCCTTTAAAACTTCAATATTACATATTTAGCCACTGAAATCTCCTAAATACAAACTCGACCCGGCCTGAACCCTAAGGCCGCGACCCGAGGAAACCCGTGCGGACCCGTAAAAAAAGCGAGGGTCGAAGACGGATAGCGACCATACTTCTTGGAAAAAACTTGTGTTAAAATTGACCCGCAAACTCGTCGGCTCGGCCAACCCGTCCAAACTCGGCCCTGCAAACCCGTCGGCCCGGCCAACCCGTCGACTCGGGTGAGTTAGGCCCGACACGTTTTCAATTCCCTACCTCTATTAGTGTTTTAGAGTGTCCGCACGAGTTTTAACACAGGTCTTTTCCAAAAAAGATGGTCACTACCCGTCTTCGACTCTAGAGTTGTTTGGACGAGTTTGCATGAGTTTGCCTCCGGTCGGGCCGGGCCAGATCGCGATCTCGGAGTTTTTGGGCCGGGTCAAACACATACGAATTTTGTCAAATACCTAAATAGAGGAGAGGAGAAGCGGTGTGAAATAAAGAAGCTAACGATTATACCATTATTCCCAAACCTGATCCGACAAACTCATGGCCCGGCTAACCCGTTGACTCGAGCGAATTTGACCCGATATGACTTGGTCCGACCCGTTTTCAATTTCCTACCTCATTTAGTGTTTTAGAGTGGTAATTACCATTTAATTGTTAATTTACATTAAATTTATTAATTTGCAGTTATGCTGGACAATAATAAAACATTTTGTGTTTTACTTGAATAAATATGTAATTATGAAATTTGAGCGGATAAATATGTAATATTGAACTTTTAGAAGCCTTTGTATGAAATATTTTGTGTTTTAAATGGCTAAATATGTAATTATGAGATTTTAGTGGCTATATATATAATATTGAAGTTTTAGAGGCTTTAAATCTGCCTTTCAAATAATATATATGATGTCAGAGGAAGTAAGACTAATTACACAAGGAGCCTTTAAATTGTCTTTTTTGTGCAATGAGTTACAATGTTTTATTTCTAACTGTACACTCAAATTTTCCATGTAGTCTTACTGTGTGGTTGCCCTTTGATGTAAATTTTGGAGTCCATATTTGTACCAACAAGTTGTTGGATGCTTTCCATGAAGAATTAGCGTAAACGACTGCACGGAGCAGGTTTCCATGAAATAGTTTGTTTGAGACCAAAACAATACAGATTACAATCTCAGAACCAGAATTTGAGCATTATATTCAGCAGGGGCGAAGCC
Source organism: Eleocharis quinqueflora (assembly GCA_964058865.1). Taxonomy (NCBI): domain Eukaryota; kingdom Viridiplantae; phylum Streptophyta; class Magnoliopsida; order Poales; family Cyperaceae; genus Eleocharis; species Eleocharis quinqueflora. Next base: position 78,964 of record CAXKVX010000551.1, read on the forward strand.
ACCTTGCACCAGGGGGGTGCAGCTGAACCCACCTGGAAAAAAAAAATTCAAAATGACCATATATTTGAAATTTTTTTGCATAAATGACCATGTAAAATAATTTTTTTCTAAGAATAACCATTATTTCGAACCCCCTGGCGAGAATCCTGGATCCGCCCCTGATATTCAGGAGCATATTGATGGTTGCAATTGTTGCATTCCCTTGTAAAATTTTGATTTTGTAAGTCCATTTTAACCTTTTCTACTTTGCTACGGGACAGAGGAAAAAAAAATGTAAGAGCAAACGTGGGAGTAAGGTGCTTGTGCATTCTTTTAGCAATAATGCTATCTTTCTTGGTGTGTATCTTCATACACACCAAGAAATTTTTGCTGGTGAAATTTTTGCTAGCAAGTGGCTCATTAGTTTTTTCTTCTTTTCCTTTTCAATTAGGGAGGCATTGTTGGGACGATCGTGTTGTTTGCAAGCAAAGCCAAGAATTCACACATAGTGAGATTTGACGAGGAACTTTTCTTCATATATTTACTGCCACCTACTATTTTCAATGCTGGGTTGGTTTTTCAATTTACAGATCAAACTTTAAGCCATTGATTCAACTTTCAGATGAAACATATGCATGTTGTTATTGAATAAAATCTCTATTTGTGTTTGCAGGTTCCAAGTCAAGAAAAAACAGTTTTTCCATAACTTCCTCACAATAATGTCATTTGGAGTGCTCGGGGTGTTTATCTCATCTTTCATCATTTCAGTAGGTGATTTTACTTGTTATCTGATTCCCTCCAAACTTTTCACCAGATTATTCTGAATCTTTTAACTGGGAAAACTAGCCAGAGGGACAAATTTTAATTAATCAATATAGTTGCTTTTGTCAAATAATACAGGTACCAAACTTTTGTATCATAAAGAATACAGGATGGTCAATATTTTTTATTTTAATGCGAAATCTTCATTCTTCTTAAGCCCTTTATAGGTCGAAGATGCAAAATTTGCTCTAGATCTAGGAGCAATTCAGAATAAAAGACCAACAGGAATATTTTAGTTGAATTCCAGTGACCAGTTCTAAAGTCAAATTCTAATTATAACAAAGTGGAGGTGTCAAGAAAAAAGACATTGCTAATTGTTCTTCTGACATTATTTGTAGGTTGTCATTGGCTTTATCCAAAGGTTGGTTTTAGTGGACTCAAGCTACAGGATTACCTAGGTATCTCCCACCTTGAACCACGTTATTTTAATTCTTTACATGTTTAAAAGCGTTGTTCCTACTGCAAGATCCGCAGGAAAATATTATTTAGGCTGCTTTGTTATCTCTTATTCTCTATTTTAGTAACTAGTGTGAAATATATGCGGTTACAGTTCTCTATATTATACTGCTCTTTTATTCTTTTTGTTTAATAATCATGTTATATTTTTGTTTCTTACCAGCCCTTGGAACAATTTTTTCTGCTACAGACACCGTTTGCACTCTACAGGTAACTGGAAATAAGTTTGCAAATTCTCTCATCATTTGGTAAAAGATCTTAAGAAAATCAGTTCCTTTGCTTCTTTTTTATAATAAACATTATTTGATGCCTGTATAACCAAATAATGGAGGATGCTTGAAAGCACTAACAAATAGTGTTTCTAAAATTGGTTGCACAATTTAGGTTCTTTCCCAAGAAGAAACACCCAGGCTATATAGTTTGGTATTTGGTGAAGGGGTTGTGGATGATGCTACATCAGTTGTGCTTTTTAATGCAATCAAGAAAATTAATGTTTCTAGTTTAGAAGGCCAAGTAGCTCTCAAGGTTCTTGGGGATTTTCTCTACTTATTCACCACTAGCACCATTCTAGGAGTTGCAGTAAGTTCATATTATTTTAAGTTTGTATTCCGGTTTTAACCTGGGAATTTAAATATTATGAAAAATAGGAAGTGATACTTATTCAGTTAACTATTTCTTTCTTATTTGTGTTCCAGACTGGACTTTTGACTGCTTATGCTCTTAAAGTTTTATATTTTGGCAGGTAGGTGGTCATAGTCGCTAAGGTTTTGTTATCCATCACAGCTTAAATTTTCCTAATTATAGTTTTGTACTATTCAAAAAGAACTAAAAAAGAACTGAATATGAAATTTCTGATTCTGTAGGCATTCGACAGATCGGGAAATTGCTCTGATGGCCCTAATGGCATATCTTTCTTACATGCTAGCTGAGGTTAATATATAATATTATGACAAATCACACTTTGGTTCAAATTACAAAGTCGATAATTTGTGTTGTTTTAAAACTATATTTTACTTGTGATAATTTTAATATACAGCTTTTCCAATTAAGTGGTATATTGACAGTGTTTTTCTGTGGTATTGTGATGTCACACTACGCATGGCATAATGTGACTGAAAACTCGAGGATCACAACAAGGTAATGACTCATGTAGTTGTAATATTTTTTTCTTCAGATTAGTTATGAGGCCAGTAAATTTGTACAAAACTATCATTTTTTTTAGGCACGTATTTGCGGGATTGTCCTTCATGGTGGAGACTTTCATTTTTCTTTATGTGGGAATGGACGCACTTGACATTGATAAATGGAAAAAAACTGACACGAGGTATGCATACGTCATTCAGTTCCTTTCTGTTATAACCTAACACAGTCTCTCTGGTGTCATGGTCTTGATTCTGTAGCCATGTAATTTATATGATGTTATCTGTAATTTATGGGATTATCCATGAGACTACGTTCCTATGACATGGATGACCTCTTCATAATATGCACCCATCGTCTTTTCATTCAGCAAATACGTTTTACTATGTTGATAGATTGAAGACGTTGTTCGGCATATATGGTGTGACAATATTTCTAATACTAGTTGGACGTGCTGCTTTTGTGTTTCCGTTATCTGCCATGTCAAACTACTTCAGCTCTCCTTCTGAAAGGCAACTCATTACATTCAAACAGCAGGTTCACTTTCTCTTTAGTTTAAACATAATAGTATTTTTCTTTCAATTCTCTCAAAATTGTGAATGCAAGTACAACAGACATTAATTGTGTTGGCCGGGCACCATGGGGTTATAGAGATAGTAGCAAACTTATCTCTTGCAAATTGCTACTGTTGTCTTTATTATATTTTTTCCTTCTGATTCAAGGTGGTCATATGGTGGGCAGGTCTAATGAGAGGAGCTGTATCTGTTGCTCTTGCTTATAATCAGGTACACCATTATATTTTCAAGAAACTCAAATAGTGAAGAAATTATTTTTTCTGCTTCTTAAGAAGTTTAGATAACCAATTGATCTAAAGCATATGCTGATTGAGAAAGTACAGTTTGCTTATTTGTATACTCAACACTACTAATCTCTTGTGGCGGTTTGTGTTGACCCATCTTATAAGGAAATTAACAGGAATTTATTAATGATAGAGGAATGACAAACTTCGAACATGGAAACTTTGGCTTGATGAGGAAATTTGTTTGAATTGGTTGTGCAATAATGCTTTTGCTTGAAAATGCAGTTCACTTCTTCTGGAGTTGTAGGGAACCCAGTTCACGCAACAATCGTTACCAGCACAATAGTTGTTGTTTTCTTCTCCACACTGGTAAGATATATATTTTTGTAAGAACTGATTTGTAACAACTATTAAAAGAAAGGCCACTTGTAGTACCATTGAAATCATAAAGGGTCTTAACTTGGCTAATTATAATTTCGGGTCCTCAAAAATCTTGACTATTAGTGAGAAACAAATTATGTAATATAGTTAATTCCTCTACCGTGAAGTATCCATTAGGTTATTGGCAGTTGCGTGTATCCTGCTCCTAGTTTCATTTGTAATTGTTACAAAAAAAAATCATCTGACGGTTAAATCTAAGAAGAACTTTGCATACATCTTGCTACTAGTTTGTTTCTTTTGTGATTATTATAAAGGGGTAAATCAAAATCAAAGATCAAGTCTTTTTAAGTTTTTTATTTGTTTTGGATCATATATTCCTACAATGAATATTTGTTATTTACATAGGTATCTGGCTTACTCACAAGACCACTCGTTACTTTCCAAGTTTTTTATTTGTTTTGGATCCTATATTCCTACAATGAATATTTGTTATTTGCATAGGTATTTGGCTTACTCACAAGACCACTCGTTACTTTCCTGTTGCCACGTCGGTGTCGACCCGAGATGGCTAGTCACTATGATGGCGACAATGGAAGCCCATCCAAAGATGATATGCTGTTTCCATTTTTAACATCAGGAGATCCATCCTCTAGTGGTTTCCTCCAAGCAAAACAGAGTATATCATATATCAATGCTGTTGGAGAGGCCGGTTCATACCATACATGTCCATTGGAGGAAGTTTGATGACAATTATATGAGGCCCGTCTTCGGTGGTCCCGGGCAGATGTTTGAAGATTCGTGATTGTAAAAAGGAAAATACCTGAAGTTTGATGGAGGCATTGTATAAATATTCGAAAGTGGGTTTAGGCAAAGAACTGGACGTTTGCACTGGTAATGCTATTCTTGTATAACAAGACAATGAGCAACTTTGTTCGGATATAGTTACTTCATGATAGAGATTAGAGAAATGTCAGTGGTTAAAAAGGTTGAGAATTCGTGTCCAGCGTGAAATCACAAATAAATATGTTCTGATTGTGAAAGAGTTCGAGTGGTTCTTCAATCATCACTTCATCAGGAGTGGCTGAGGCAATTATTGTCTGTTAGGCCCAGATTACAACAAAAGGCCTCACACAAGCCTCTTACTGTTATAGTGTTATGAACTATGAAGTAGATAACCGGTTAATTAGGTTGTTATCATGGTAATGTATAGGTACCAACATCATCCAGTGTTCTGTAATTCTAGCATATTTCAAATTTACTTGTAAAACTCTTGGCCAGACGGTGAGGTTATCTTATCATTTCTTACTCTTTCTTTCTTTAGACAATCATATATTTGTCAAATTAGAAAAATTGTGCATCCAATATACCTACCAAACAAGACTCTAAAATGAGGTCCTATTCTCCACAGCAGAGAGAATTTTGGCAATGAAATCATCTACAGTCATGGTACCGATATCGCCACCACTAAAACGGGACCGAATGGTGAGGGTCCCCGCTTCAACTTCCTTGGGCCCCAGAACAGCCATCAGTGGAATTTTCTGTTTTTCGGCATTTCTTATTAGCTTCGGAAGCCGCTCCCCTTGGCACATCTCAACACGGATTCCACTGGATTTCAATCTTGCAACAACCTCGCTGCAGTACTTAACCTGAAATTGCATTCAATCATACAGCTAACACAAATAAGATGGTAATTGCTATGGATCTTTGTAATGACCAGCATGGCTGCTAGATTACATGCTTTTAGAGCAGTAATCACCGTAACATAGACTTCTTTCCCTTTTCTTTTTTGGGACAGTTTTTACCATTTTCTTGACTTTTTGTATTGTTGCACGAGAAGGATAAAGATCAAGTCTACAATTGCAAAGTTACTCGTACCATTGTCACTCAATGGCAGAACTGAGGGTTCAGTGAGAGTAGACTTTACTATTGAGATTTTAATTGTGGAATGGTGGGGGTGGGGGTGGGGGTGAAGAGAGAATTCAACAGACCTCCGCATCCGTGACGGGCAAAATACGAGCTTGGATAGGAGAGATCCAAAGAGGAAAATCACCAGCATAATGCTCAATTAGAATTCCAAAAAAGCGTTCTAGAGATCCCAGAACTGCTCGGTGGATCATGATTGGCCGTTTCTTTTCACCATTTGAATCCATATAAGTTATATCAAACCTCTCCGGAAGATTAAAATCAACCTGCAATATGACAAATTAAATACAAAGGTAGTATAGAGTTTACTACCTTTCTGAAAATTCTTTGGTAAATTTTGATTTTCAGTTTCTTTTGCATAAGTCCATGACACTCGTTGTCTTGAAACCTAGGCTATATGTTTGTATACCATGCCACTGAGGTCTTGTACACTAGTATCGCTCCACTGACCTGTTTGCTCGTTTGGGTATTAAGAAGTTATCATTCACACATACTACGGGCTGTTCGGCAGGAGTGGGGGGATTAAATTTTACGCTAATCTAAGGAGCACATGTTCTTTGCCTTAATCCACATGTGAAAGCTAAGGGAGTTTAATCCATGTGCAGAGATGCCTTCAAAATCCGGGCAAGGCTTAAAGCTTGGGCAAAAGGAGGCTAAAGGAGGAATGTTTAGTCCGTACTAAGGATCTGGTGTTCGGAAAGATTAAGCCACCAAGGGATCTTAAGGAAGTCTGAGGAGGCCTAAGGAGGAACAGCCAAACAGCCCCGTATATACACAAGTGGTATAGCAAGCCATAACTATTACGGTATTACCTGTCACTGCTGGAGAATTGGTAAAAACACAATTGGGCTCAATACATGTTAACCTTATCATCAATGAAAGCGACAGCAAGAAAATTCTTAGAGAGAAGAAACCATAGGTAACTTTTAAAGAAAACTTCTGCAGAACACCCCTATAATTCACCAAGTACCTGCACAGTAGAACATTGCCATTTCCTACCAAGAGCATCCTCGATTTTCAGGTCAATTTTGGGGCCATAAAAGGCACCTCCCCCGTCATCAATTTTGTAATTCCATCCCTTATCATCCAATGCTTCTCTTAAGGCAGTTGTTGCCTTCTCCCATATGTCATCGTTGCCGACTGATTTCTCAGGGCGAGTTGAGAGGTTCACCTCATACCTATCAAACCCAAATTGGCGCAGTGTTTCTTCAGTCAGGTCGAGCACACTTCTAATCTCGCTCCTTATCTGATCTTCTAAGCAAAATATATGTGCATCATCCTGAAAATAACAAATTAAGAATAAGAACACACTGTTCAATTCTAAATGCATTAGCTGACAGGATGCAAAATCACAAAACAGACTACTGGTTGTGATTATATCTAATAAGAATGTTTGACTTTATAACTAAAGTATATACTGGTATAGCTGGTCTGGTACCTGAGTGAATCCTCTGACACGAAAGAGACCATGCAGACTTCCAGATAGCTCATACCGGTACACAGTCCCAAGTTCTGCAACCCTAATTGGGAAATCCCTGTAAGAGTGCAATTTTCTCTTGAAAAGAAGGATGTGGTATGGACAGTTCATGGGGCGAAGCTGGTACAACTCGTTCTCCACATCCATCTGATCATACATATTCTCTCTGTAGAAGTCAATATGACCGCTTATTTTCCAGAGCTCCGCTTTAGCAACATGCGGTGTGTAAAGGAGCTCATAGCCACGTTGTAGGTGAATCTTTTTCCAGGAGTCTTCAATTATGTGCCTGATGATCGCACCCTTTGGGTGCCAGAATACCAACCCACATCCTGCATCATCCTGGAAATTATGAGGCAAACATATAGTGAGAAACTTGTCTGCACCTGCAGGTAAAAAGCTGGTAATGTTACTCTCAGCCCCATCTTTTTGTTTTCCTTGTTCATTTTTTGGAACTTTTTGTCAGGTTATTGAAAGGTATAAGGAAGAATAAAATGGAATTATTTTAATTGCACAACCTGAACCTCACTGAAACCCTGGTCCTAAAATTGTGGGACCAGTGAAGCTTAATTTCTATACATGTTTGAGGTCAATATTTGGAAAATGGGACCGTCTTGTACCATTTTGATCACATATGTATGTTTTTTTTATATCTTTTTAAACTGCCTTACACTGGCTTATATTTGCTTGTGTCTATACAATATAGGGTGCACTGAGATTTGTTGGGTATAATTGGACTACTGGAGGCACATTAAGATCTTAGAGCTATCGAAGTCTCAAATTGAGTCAATAAAAAAAAACTAGCACAGTAGTGTATTAATTGAAGCACAATCAATCTGCTTTCAATATTCTACAAGTACCAATGGAGAATTTAAGCTGCAGTGAAGACCACTCTTGGTATGCTTATTATAAATAAACTTGTTTGTAGAAGCTTACCAAGGAAGATCTTAAAGTTTGCTGGAATATTAATTACCTACCTACTACAAATGCTCCAAAAACATGCTTAAATAAAAAATTTTGTCAATTGGAGAAACCTGTATAGAGAAGAGATCAAGGTCCTGACCAAGACGCCGGTGGTCACGCCTCTTTGCTTCCTCCTTCAAGAAACTATATGCTTTTAACTGCGCTTCACTTTCCCAAGCAGTCCCATAAATCCTCTGCAGCATCACATTTTTCTCGTCCCCTCTCCAGTATGCCCCAGCCACAGACTCCAGTTCAACTGCCTTCTTGTCTATCTGTCCTGTTGTCTCCACATGTGGCCCAGCACACAGGTCCCACCACTCATTCCCTTCATCAAGTAAAAGTAACTAATCACCATATGATGGAACAAATTTGTGGTGACATATTTGAAGCCATGTTGGAGAAAACGGTATCATTCCTATATTAGTTCAAACTTGGATGCAAATCAATAAAAAATTAGATAGTTTTCTTGGAATCAAGCAAAGTTTTTGTTCTGTTGTGTTGTCCATAACCACATATTATGCTAAGCTTAGTGAGGGCTTATTTGCAAATAATATAAGAAAATTTAAGGATAAACAATTGGAAACTGACAAAACAAAAGGAATTCTTGTTCATTTTTAGGTATATAATGAAGGCTCAATTACGAAATAAAATATTATATTCTATTGAAAAGTAACAAATGTTCCTTAGCAGCTGCTTCTGCAACACATGTCTTAATAATTGAAGTAAAAGCAGACCTATATGATAAATAGTGATGGATTCTTCCTTGATGCTTTGTAGAATCTCCAATTTATAAGGTTCGTTAAGAGTCTCTATCCTCTTCTGAGCCTCCTCTCTTGAAACTTCTTCCCTAATCAAAGGGAGATTTCGGTTTATGATACGATCCTACAGATGATGATGCAATAGGTAAATTTCCTTCCCTGAAACAATTAAGCGAATGAATAACCCTCATAACTAACCTGCCTTTGAAAAGGAAATATTCTAGTGATCTAAAGAACAGTTACCCTGCAAGATTTTGGTACAGGAACCACATGTGAAACCAGTTCAAACTAAAAGACATTTATTGCTTTTTAGTTTTGACTGAACTTTTGTCTCTAATACCTGGTTATATTTTCTACTTCTTTTTCAAGGTTTTTTAGTTGATTTAGGCATAAATATAGGCATATATGGCTAAAATTTCAGCAAACATAAATAAGTATATAAATAACATTTAATTGAGGTTGGATTATGTTGAGATCAAATGGCTAGATGACCAATTAGCATAACCAAGACTTGTCCTCAGAAGAAGATCAATTAGGCTAAACTGGGGATTTACTAAACATTGGAGGAAAAAAACAATATGAAGCTGATCAGTCCCAGTACAATAATTAAAGGACGGAAATACAGGTTTGGTTCATAATTAAAAAAATTAAGTGAATTCATACCATCTCCTTCTTAATTTTCTTCAGGTCCTTATCGGTGAGAGGCTCCATATCGAAGTCGTAGTAAAAACCATTATCTATCCATGGTCCAATTGTAACTTTAGAGCCGGGGAAGAGCTTTTGCACAGCCATTGCCATTACATGAGCACACTAAAATAAGGAAACATAAAATAATAAGAAAATGATAAAGAAAATAGCATGAATTATAGTGCAAATTACAAAAAAAGAAACAAATAGCAAACAGCATCCAATATTTCTCATTGTTATTTGCTATTGCTGTAATGATGTGCAAGGAGCACAAAACCTTGAAACTCAATGTTAAACAACTGTATCCACAAGTTGTTTATATATCATCAACTCAGTATTAATTAATTTGGCTTAATTTTGATCAGGTTGGGCTTATAACAGCTGTCACTATGCTGGGGGAAAGAATTGTTGCATTTAGAAAATCGACCTTTATCATCACAACTTCGTTGTTGTATTTCATGAGGATGGGCGTTTTTTGCAATATCTCTACATTAATGCTACTTCCTAACTGATAGTGTGTGGGTATCATGTTGTTTGAAAGAAGTAAATGTGTAGCCAACCTGATAGAGCCCAATCCAGTAAGATTTGAGTTGAGTTCAATTTTTTGAATAATTTTGATGCAAATAGGTCGGATTAACATACACTGACACAAAGTGTCCTAGAAACAGATGAGAGACTGTCTGTGGGACCCACAAAAGAATAAATAGAAAAACTGTAATATTTAGTAGTTTCTGGACTTAGTGGAACTCAAGTTTCAGTGCTTGTTAGAGCCTCACTGGTGTGCAGAACTGCAGATATGCAACTAAGCACCACGAAAACAATTACAACAAACAACAACAAAAAAATAATAAATAACTAAAAGCCAAACTGTCACTAACTAGTACTAGTATGACACCAATCGGAGGTACAATTGCTAGTATTTAGCTAAGTTTCAACAAATTGAACTCACATTTAGCTTTATCTCTCAATAGATACTATTATAATTTATGAAAGGATAATCGAGTTACTGTGTGGCGAATGCGAAGCAACTTCTCAGACGACTCGTTGGTGGGAAGAACAACCCTCTCCTCTTTAGGCGCTTCTTCTCTGGCGCCGGATCTCGCCTCTTCGGTCTGAGGCGCCGGACTCGTCGCAACAGAGAGGGGACGCATTCGGTGCCGTCGTCCGGAAGAGTTCGCCGGAGCCCCGAGTGCGTCGACGGTCACTGGTCTTCGACGACATGAGAAGATATGCGATTTAGTAAGGGTTTGAGAGGGGAAGAGGCGGAGAAGAGAAGGCGAGAGCGTCGCCATTGTTTGGAAAGAGGGGAACCTGAAGCTAGCTTGTGGTGGTTTAGGAAGGAAGCGTGGCGGGTATCTAGTTGTTCGGATAAAAACAGTAATCTTTCAGAGTTACCCTCAGAAACTTCAGAAATTTAAATTCAGATATACTATGATGGGAAAAAACGCAATTTGTTTCTTCTAGGCTCCCTTTAGCAAGCTAAATTAAAACTATTAAAGTGGTGTAGAAAATAAATCACTTAACTCGGTTTTAATATATTATTGTTTGATAACTAAATGAAGCAAAGTTAATAAATAAGTATAAATATGATAATAATAATTGAAATTATGTTATAAAAATTAAAATACTCTCATATGTTACATTGTAATATGATATTGATTATTAGAATACTAAACATATAAGTATAATAAGAGTAATTATATTGTTCTTCTGTCTCTCTTACACATTACATTGTTTATATTTTTGTAGCTAATTTTCATTTGTGATATGTCCTGCAACTTGAAAGAAATATATTTTCTGCTCCTTTCTCTTTCTCAAACATCATTACATTAAAGAAGCTGTTGAGGATGAAGAGGTTATGATCAAGGATGTGAAGACCGGAGATCAATTAGCGGATATTTTCACCAAGGCACTTCTGTGTGACAAATTTGTGTACCTTAGAGAATTATTGGGGATGACAGATACAAACATTAAGGGGGAGTGTTGAAATTAATGTTTTGTGAGTTTCTAGGTTAATTAATTGTTTAGAATTTGAAGGGTCATGTTGGGAGGTGCAATGATTTATGTTATAGTTAATGTTATTTAAGTCATAGGAAAACTAAGAGGCACCTTATAACCTATAAATAGATAAGTTGTCATTTGTAATAGCAAGTGAGCAAAGAAACAAAGTTATATTACATAGCTGTGATATAGAAGATATATTTTCTGCTCCTTCCTCTTTCTTTCTCTTCCACTAAAATATTGTAACAAAAGGCCATAGGCCAACAAAGTTATATTATATAGCTGTGATATAGATGTGTCGTGGTTGTGGCACATGAGGCTTGGGCATGTGAACTTTGAGAGCTTAGTCGATTAAGAGGGACCGATCATGGCGAAGAAAAAAAAGAAGAAAAAAAAGAGAGAAGATGAGAAAAAAAAGAAAAAAATGTAAAGTCTAAAGGCTATATGCTCTTTAGCTTGAAAAGAAATAAGGTGATTGAAAGTCGAGATGTGATTTTTAGTGAAAAAGACAAATGGGAAAGGAAAAATAGAACTATTGCTAAGTGTTGGACAATTGATCGAGCATGGTCATGCAGTTCATTTTGAGGGGGAGACGTGCAAGATTTATGACAAGTTAGAAAAGAAAAGAGAATGGATGATTCGGTGCATAAGTGGTATCGGAGCATAGGTTGTGTAAGAGTTCAAGTGAGGTTCTTCAGAAAAAAAGTTGAGAGCATCATGGCTCTGCAAGGAGGCGCGCACGGTGTGCAACCCGTGTTCGATGGCGAAAGTTACGACTATTGGAGTATTAAGATGAAGACCTTCTTGGTCTCATAAGATTTGTGGGAGAAAGTGGAAGAAGGTGTCATTGTCGAGGCCAATACCGAGAAGGGAAAAGAAAAAGTCGAGACATCGGATGAGACAAAAGAAAAGAAGAAGAGAGATGCCAAGACTCTCTATTTGATTCAACAATCCATCTCCGAAATTTTTTTCCCGAGAATAATAGGGGCTAATTGTGCGAAGGAAGCATGGGAGTGTTTGCAACAAGAGTTTCAAGGCACCGACAAAGTTAGAAGTGTTAAACTTTTGACTTTAAAGAGAAATTTTCAGAATTTACAAATGAAGGAGAAAGAGAGCTTGAAAGAATATTTTTCAAAGGTGATTGAGTTGGTGAACCAAATTAAAAGTTTGGGTGAAAATTTAGGTGACAAGGCGGTGAGCGAAAAAATTCTCATTAGTCTTTCTCCCAAATACAATAACATTACAACGATTATTGAAGAAACCAAAGACCTCTCCACTTTAAGTGTACATGACTTGATGGGCTCTCTTGAGATACACGAGCAAAGAATGAGTAGAAATGCCGAACAATCATTTGAAAATGCTTTCCAATCAAAGGATTTAGAAGAAGTCCAAGTGAACCAACACTCTATGTCAAGCATGGTAAATCTGGTATGCTCATTGTTTCATTTTATGTTGATGATTTGATTTTTACTGGAAATGACGAGAGAATGATGCACGAGTTTAAAGATGACATGATGAAAAGATATGAGATGAATGATTTGGGTTTGTTGCATTATTTTTTGGGAATTGAAATTCATCAAAGGGAAGACAGAGTTTTTATTTCTCAAAAGAAATATGCACAAAATATTCTCTCTAAGTTTAAAATGGAGAATTGTAATCCGGTGATGACTCCATTGTTGGTGAACGAGAGGTTAGTAAAAGAAGATGGTAGTGGTGATGCCGATGCAGCGCAATATAGAAGTTCGGTTGGGAGTTTGTTATATCTTACCACTATGAGACCCGATATTATGTATGCTACGGGATTATTGTCTCAGTTTATGCATCAACCGAGCAAAACACATTTTGGAGTTGCAAAGAGAGTGTTGCGGTACATACAAGGTACCAAAGAATATGGTCTAATGTTTGAAGGAAATTAAAGAGAAGATGTTGAGTTGTTTGGATTTTGTGATAGTGATTGTGCTGGAAGTATGGATGACATGAAAAGTACATCTGGTTATTGCTTTACACTCGGGTCAGGTATTTTTTCATGGGCGTTAAAGAAGCAAGAGAGAGTGGCACATTCATCCGCAAAAGCCGAATACGTGTCGGCAAGCGAAGCAACTAAACAAGTGGTTTGGTTGAGAAAGATTTTATGTGACATGGGGGAGAAACAAGACATGGCCACAGTTCTCTTTTGTGACAACAAGTCGGCAATCGCAATGTCAAAGAATTTGGTGTTTCATAGTCGAACCAAGCATATCAAACTCAAGCATCATTACATTAAAGAAGTTGTTGAGGATGAAGAGGTTATGATCAAGCATGCGAAGACCGGAGATCAATTAGCGGATATTTTCACCAAGGCACTTTCGTGTGACGAATTTGTGTACCTTAGAGAATTATTGGGGATGACAGATACAAACATTAAGGGGGAGTGTTGAAATTAATGTTTTGTGAGTTTCTATGTTAATTAATTGTTTAGAATTTGAAGAGTTAGAATTTGTAGGGTTAGAATTTGAAGGGTCGTGTTAGGAGGTGCAATGATTTATGTTATAGTTAATGTTATTTAAGTCATAGGAAAACTAAGAGGCACCTTATAACCTATAAATAGAGAAGTTGTCATTTGTAATAGTAAGGGAGCTAAGAAACAAAGTTATATTATATAGCTATGATATAGAATATATATTTTCTTCTCCTTCCTCTTTCTTTCTCTTCCACTAAAATATTGTAACAAAGACCATGGGCAAAGAATCCAACGTCTTGTGTCTAATGATATTCTTACATCTTTAGACTTTACTAATTCCAAAGAATGTGTAAATTGTATAAAGGGAAAACAAACTAGTAAACACAAGTATTTTGCCAAAAGGTGTAATTATCTCTTAGAATTGATACATACCGATATATGTGATCCTTTTCCAAAGGCTACAAGAAATAGTCACTGATACTTTATCACATTCATAGATGATTATTCAAGATATGCTCACATCTACTTGGTTAAAGAAAAGACTGAAGCACTAGACATGTTCCAAAGTTATAAAGCGAAAGTTGAGTTACAACTTAACAAACGCATTAAAGCAGATCTGGTCGTGGTGGTGAATACTACAACAGATATGATGGGTCAAGAGAACAATGTCCGGGACCCTTCGCAAAATACTTAGAGAAATGCGGTATTGTGCCACAGTATACATTGCCAGGCTCGCCTGCAATGAATGATGTTGCTGAAAGGCGCAATCGCACCCTCAAAGACATGGTAAGAAGTATGATTGCTCGTACGATTTTATCAGAAAGTTTGTGGGGATAAGCCTTAAAAATTGCAGCGTATATTCTCAATAGAGTCCCAACTAAAGCAACTAATAAAACCCTATTTGAGATTTATTTTGGGCGCAAGCCTAGTCAAAATCATTTTCAAATTTGGGGATGTCCAACAGAAGCAAGGCCTCATAGGCCGATAGAAAAGAAACTGGATGAAATGACTATTAGTTGCTATTTTGTTGGGTACCCTAAAAGATCTAGAGGATACAAATTCTATAATCCAATAGAACGTACGATATTCGAGACAGGAAATGCTAAATTTTTCGAGGATAATGAGTTTGTGGGGGGGGGGAGATATGAACATGGATGACATTCTTGAGGAAGAGAGGGATAATGACACTTCGGGCCTTCGTCCGAACTTAGTCACTATTCGAATATTGATAAATCCTGAAAATGCCTCTCATGTCAATAAGCAAACTTCACTCCCTTCTCAAATTTCACAAGATAACATGGACACAAATGGATCCGAACTCATCCCAAATAGCGACATTGTCATGGACAATGTTTGGCCCTCAGCCTGTGGGAGATTCGAAATTAAGTAATGATGTTCATGAAAGTACCCCTCAAGAAATTATAGAACCAATCCAAATAAGAAGGTCCACTAGAAAGAACAGATTTACTGGAAGATTTGCGTGGTGTGAGTAGGCTCGTCTATAGTCGAACTCTATTAACATATCGGTGTCATGCGTCTCCATTATTGTTTGATCTTTCTTGAACTTATCTCATTTATTTTTCTGTGGTTTGATTGTTAAATTGCTATACTTTCTTGAAATTATATTGACATTTCGAATTGACTTGTGCACCTTAGTTAAATAAACCTAGAAATTGAATTGTGAACCTATTAACCCCCTCTATGTTTATCAAAGTGTTATCAAAGCACGTTGAGTTTGCTAACTAGAATTGATTTTAGTTTACAAACAAAGATCCAAGTATGGCCACGTATAGACATGTCAAGGAACTCCTGGTTTTAGGTGCAAATTGCAAAAACTTTGGGCATTGGAAATTTTGTATGGTGAACTACTTGAGATATGTGACCTTTGGGATGTTATAGTGGACAAGTATGTACCAAAATACAACATCGAAATCGGTAAACTTGATATCTTGTGTCTACCAAAGAAAAAGAACAATGATGATGTGGTTAATGCAATCTTGTCATCCGTTAGTGGAACGATAGCTCCAATATTCGGTAACCTTAATAATGCTCATGACATGTGGCAAGTCCTATTAAAACGATAGGAAGGAAATGACCAATAAACGGAACAAGGTGGCTGGTTTAGACACTAGATATGAAAATTTTAGAATTGAAGAAAATGAGAGCATTGAGGATATGTACCATAGGCTCACTATTCTCATTAATGAATTTATTGAAATGGGAGAACCCTTGACTAACAATAATATTGTAGGTAAGCTCTTTCGTATCATGATTGTGAGGCTCGATTGGCAAGGATTTGTTGAAGCTCTCAAAGCGGTAAACGGGAGAAATGCGGAGCCATTCACATCGGATAAGATATACACCTCATTTCGGTCCTTTGAGGAAACTCTCAAGAAAACCTTAAACAAAAATCAAGGAGGCAAGGCAATCGCTTTCTCGGCACAAAGATCCAAGCCAAACAACTCTTTGTTTGCTCACTCTTGATCAACAAGTGACAACCCATTCAAAAACATGGGACAAGATCATGAGAAGGAAACACAAGTCTTAGGTAAGATGTTGCAAGGCCTATTTGCATTGAGAAGAAGTACAATGCCAAGCGGGAAAGCAATGGCAAGAAGGTGGTGTGTGCCATGTGTGAAAGAAAAGGACATACCATCCACACGTGCTACAAAATATATCCTCAAATGAGACCTCAAGACGGTGATGAGAGACAAGAGCGAAAATGGCATGCAAAGGAGGGTTACAAGGGCAAAAAGAAGCATAAGGCAATGCACGTCGATAGATGAAATCATAGTGAAGACGAAGAAAGCGAGGAATCCGAAGTTGAGGTTGAGACGGAGAAGAAAGTGTATTACTCTCTAATGGCCATTTGTGATGAAGAGTCGAACTCCACCGATATTGATTTTATCATAACTAGCAATAACATCACCGATCCAACAACAATCGAGATCCTCAAGAGCACCATTCTAGCCAAAGTAAAGAAGCTCACAATCAACTCGGAGAATGAGAAGGAGACGAAATCAATTGAAGAGGCTAGCACTTCATCTCCTAAGAATGAGGCAATGGTATATCAAAACTCGAAGAATTTTACTTCTAAGCCAACATGTACCTTATCTCCTTGTTTGAGTGATGATGAGGATGAGGATGAGGATGAGGATGATGATGAGAACCTACTCGACGATACAAGCATTTTATCTAATGAGAAATTCCTAAAAATTAAAATTATTAGGTTGAATAAGCTTCTTATTGAGACCAACTGTGAGTTAATGAGAAAAGAAAGCGTAATTGCAGGGTTAAATAACAAAATACTCACACTTGAATTAAAGGTAAAAGAAGGTAACTTGAAAAATGATAAAATGTTACTAAGAAGTGGCTCAAGGGTTTTCGGATCCACTAGTGTATTGAGTAGTGACACTAGGAGGGATCTAAACAAAATGTTTGAGGGACAAAAACCTCACGATAAGTCGAGTCTTGGATACAAAAGGGCACATCCCCTTTTCAATCTAACTATCAACAAAACCCTAAAGTAAAAGGAAAACAAACTCAAACGTTTAAGGGAAAAAGTAAAAAACAACCAAAACAAAATAGTAGACCAAATTATGCTTTTAGGTATCAGTTAAATAATAGTCCTTATGCCAAAAGCAAACCGAAACCTAGGCACAATCACTCTAATCCATCTTGGTCAAGTAATACCTACTATAGGGCACCAAACGATTAGCGATACGAACCAAAAGATAAAAATCATGCCCAAATCAGTTCTCAACATAATGAGAAACCAAGAGTTATTTTTCGACAAATAAATGACACCAAAATCAATAAAATTCATGTATTAAAATGTGACTATCAAAATCGATTTGTTAAATTAAACAAAAATCCCGCGACAAAGGCATTTTGTAATTATTGTTGTAAGAATGGCCATATATCATTGGAATGTGAATTTCGAAAAAGAGGAACCTTAAAAAGGGTTGCTTGGGTTCCCAAAGTTAAGAATTAATGACACAATCGAAAAACTCCCTACGTATTACAATGCCATATATTTAGGGGGAGTTTGATGCAAAGTATATATTAGTATGTTTAACTACTAATATATTCTTATAGGTTTGTTTGACGTCAACTCATAGAGAAAATGCTTGGATCATTGATAGTGGATGCTCTCATCATATGACCGGTTCAAGTTCTAACTTTATTTCGTTAAAACCATATGATGGTGGTTCGGTAACCTTTGGAAGTAACCAACGAAAAAGCAAGATTATTGGTATAGGGTCTATTGGAAACCAACATTTAACTATCTCAAATGTATACTTAGTTGATGGCCTAAATTTTAATTTACTTAGTGTAAGCCAACTATGTGATGTCGTTTATTACGTCAAATTTGATAATCACAATTGTCATCTTATGTGGTCCAAAACAAACGAAGAAGTCTATCAAGGTGAAAGACAAAACAGAATATATTACCTACATTTAAATGATTTTAGACAAGGTGAAATATGTTTAAATGCTTTGACTAACCAATCTTGGCTTTGACATAGAAGATTAGCACATTTAGGTGCAAGTTTAATTAAGAAGCTCATTAGACATGACCTAGTTAGAGGCCTACCTTTGAGCAAAATCAACTTGGATGGAGTGTGCGATGCATGCATCAAAGGTAAAGAAATTAAATCTAGTTTTGCTCCAAAGGATGTGGTATCTACCGACAAGCCTTTACAATTGATTCACATTGATTTGTTTGGGCCAATTAGCGTACCTAGCTTGGCTAAAAAGAGATACGTATGCGTTATTGTCGATGATTATAGTAGATACACTTGGGTTATATTTTTGAAGCACAAAAGTGAAACATTTGAAAACTTTGTTGAGTTTGTAATAGAGTTGAAAATGAAAAAGGGTTAAAGATTAAAAGATTAGAAGTGATCATGGAGGCGAATTCGAAAATGCTAAGTTTGATGAATTGTGCTCAATTAGAAGGTATAAACATGAATATTCGACCCCTAGAACACCCCAACAAAATGGTGTAGTAGAAAGAAAAAACTGTACCTTACAAGAACTTGCACGTACCATGTTGAATGACTTCTTGTTACCAAAACATCTTTGGGCCAAAGCGGTTAATACCGCATGTCATGTGATCAATAGGGTAGGCTTAAGAACAATTATCAAAAGAACTCTGTATGAATTATGGGTAGGTCGTAAGCCAAATATATCGTACTTTAGGACTTTTGGTGCAAAATGTTTTGTTCTTGATGATTCTCCCAAAGTCACCAAATTCGACTCAAAATCAATTGAAGAAAATTTAGTAGGGTATTCAATATCAAGTAAAGCATATAGAGTCTACATACCAACGTCAAAAATTGTTATCGAGTCAATTAATGTGAAATTTGATGAATTCACTAATGCTTGGGCAGAGAAAGGTGATATTGATATTGTAGGTGTGGAAGACTCCGATTTGGAACAAGGACAAAAAGAGATCATATTCATGGATAACGCGACGCGTGTGGAAAACGAACAACAACGAAATGATACTAACATTGCTTCGGAACAAGTAGATGAACACGAGCAAAATGAGTGTGATGACGATAACACTCAAGAAGGAGATATTGCATCAACGGAGCAGCCCGAGTATCAAATACCTCAAGATCTAAGGGAAGTGAACTCTCATTCTTTAACAAATGTAATTAGTAACCCTAGAGATGGTGTTAGAACTCGGTCTCATTTAAACCAAATGATTGCTTATTGTGCATTTGTATCTCATATTGAACCAACAAATTTACAACAAGCTTGTAAAGATGCCGTTTGGATTTGTGCTATGCAAGAAGAATTAAACCAATTTGAATGGAATAAAGTGTGGGAACTTGTGCCAAAACCTAAGAATAGAGGGATAATTGGAACAAAATGAGTTTTTCGAAACAAAAAGGATGAAGAAGGAAACGTTGTTTGTAATAAAGCTAGATTGGTAGCTCAAGGCTTTAGACAAAAAGAAGGGTTGGATTATGATGAAACTTTTGCACCCGTTGCTAGACTAGAATCTATTAGAATGCTCTTGGCATATGCCTCTTACAAAGGCTTTATCCTATTCCAAATTAATGTCAAGAGTGTATTCTTGAATAGATTCATACAAGAAGAGGTTTACGTACACCAACCACCCGGTTTTGTTGATCCAAACTTTACCGATCATGTATACAAACTTGATGAAGCTCTCTATAGTTTAAAACAAGCCCCTAGAGCTTGGTATGGTAGACTTAGTTATTTCTTAGTGGAAAACAATTTCAAAAGAAGGGAAAATGACACCACACTCTTTACCAAAAAGAATGAAAAAGATCTATTATTGATTCAAATATACGTAGATGACATTATTTTTTGTTCAACTAATGCGGCACTTGCCAAAGACTTTGCTTCTTTGATGAGCAGTGAATTTGAAATGATCATGATGGGTGAATTAAAATTCTTCTTGGGATTGCAAATCAAGCAACAACCTGATGGCATCTTCATAAATCAAGCAAAATACGCTAAGGAGCTAGTCAAGAAATTCAGGTTGGAAGATAGCAAGGTTAGCAAAACACCAATGGCAACAAAGATCAACCTTGATGCGGATAAAAGTAGAATTCTGGTTGACATCTCTAATACCGCGCCATGATAAGTAGTCTTCTCTACTTAACTACAAGTTGGCCCGACATTATGTTTTCGATTTGTCTTTGTGCTCGTTTTCAATCAAATTCTAAGGAATCACATATGAAAGTCGTAAAAAAAATTCTCAAGTATATAAAAGGTACCTTAAATTTAGGTTTATGGTACAGTCGTCAATCAGAACTTGATCTAGTAGGATATATCGACGCCGATTTCGCCGAAGACCGAATGGATAGGAAAAGTACAAGCAGAACATGTCAGTTCTTAGGTGGTTCTCTTGTATTATGATCAAGTAGAAAACAAACATCAGTAGCCTTATCAACCGCCGAGGCCGAATATGTAGCCGCCGGTAGTTATTGCACTCAATTATTATGGATGATTAATATGTTGAACGACTACAATTTATGCTTCCGCAAAGTCCCACTAATGTGTGACAACACAAGCGCAATACTAATCTCTAAGAATCCGGTATTTCATTCTCGCACGAAACATATAGAGATAAGGCACCATTTCATTCGAGACCATATTGAAAAAGGTGATATCGAATTGTCGTACATTGACACCAAAAATCAAATTGCCGATATTTTCATAAAACCGCTCCAAACTCAATTACACTGTGAACTACGTTTTAAACTCGGGATCCTTGCCCTTAATTAGCACAAAATCAAATGCCCAAACTTCTCGAACAAATTCGATTAGCAAAGCATTCTAAACATTAAGTTTTTGCCCAAATTCAGAATAACCATTGTATAACGGTTATTAACTGTTATACCGGTTAGTGAAAAGCTCAAAATTTCCTAGCAAGAAATCGAGGTCCAGCAGGAAGCGTTATTTAACGGTTAGTAACTGTTATAACGCTTAGTGCAAATGTCAAAATGCAAGATTGTCAAACTATCCTCCAGACTGATTCATTATATCAAGCGTTATAATGATTTAATACAAATTCAGAATCACGAAATTGTGTTAACTCTCCAGGATAAACCGTTATATAACGGCTCCAAAGCGTTATAACGCTTATTTCATCTCTCAAATTTTTCTTTAAAATCAAATTCTCTCCAGATCGATGCGTTATATAATGCTTACTAAGCATTATAACGGTTGAAGGCCAGATCGAAATAATGATTTTTTCATGTCTTTCCAATATGAACTGTTATATAATGCTTCATAAGAGTTATAACGGTTAGTTCAAGTCCAGACACCCAAGCTCTCTGGATAGAACTCCAGTTTGAGCCGTTATGTAACGCTTTACAAGCGTTACAACGATTAGTGCAACACCATCTAAAAATCCAAAATTATAACTAATCGTTATAACGGTTAACAACCGTTATAACAATTTGGAAAATCTAGAGACGCATTTTTATTTGCCGATCTCTTCTTCTTCTCTCCCATTCCTCATTTCTATTCCAACTCTTCCTCCTCTCAAAATTCTTCACCTCTCTACTCTCTTATCTTCTCTCCAAATTTCTTCAAGATCTCATCTCTCCTATCTCTTCTCATCCTACTACACCCATCTCTCTTCATCTATCTCTTCTACATCCCTCTAACCCTAGACCTAGGATTTCATCTCTCAAACCTCACCAAAACTCCATGGCAACTCAAGAGGCAACAAGCAAGAAGGGAATGGGTCACAAGCTCATCACTTTCAAACGAAGCCGTGACAGATCAAGTGTCGGCCAAAGTTCGGCTTCAAACCCGCCAAGCGCCAACATCAATGTTACATGAGGTAATTCTTATCTGTATCGGGATGATGAAGTGTTTGTGAAGTTCAAAGGTTTAGCCAAAAGACCAAGCTTTTCATGTTTCTACTTTGTTCAATTGGGGCGGATTCATAGAAGCTTTGAACGTGAAAAGAACCAAGAATATACCGATAGGTGGGAAATGAGGGCTATAATTGAATGTAATGAATCATACAATGAAATATTGGTCCAAGCCTTTTATGCAAATCTTAAGATCACCAAGGAACCGTTCGGGTTTGAGACTTATGTATGTGGGAAAGAAATTGTCGTAACCTTGTCATCATTAGCCGAATGGCTCATTCTCCCTAATGAGGGTGAGGAGGTTTACCTAAACTGTGGTTGGCCAACTGAACCCGAAGAGACTCACGACCAATATGTAGAGTGGTTTCGTGTTCCCCATCTTGCCCTTGGTAAAAGACCTTTTTACTCTACCAAGTTACCTGCCCTTCATCGCCTTGCCTACATGTTCCTTCACCATATTGTAACTCCAAAGGGCAGGTTCAAAACCAACATTGAATATAATGGGATGTTATATCTTCATCAATTACTTGAGGGTAACCGAGTGTTTAACATATCTTTTGTGATAATTAAGCATATGGTCACCGCATGCAAAGACACTCAACGTATTCTTCCCTATGGAAACCTCATCCATAAAATCCTCAAGGTTTCTTCTGAGGTAGTGTTTCCGGACAATCTTGACCTTACCGAACCAATAAACCTATGAACTAAATTGGATGCTCATGGATGGGTAAGCACTTACACCGATTTGGGAGATGGTCGTACTCTTGAAACTAGGGAACAAGTTTTTCGTACGAAGTTCGAAGACAAAAATATTTGGCTTAGTCTTCCCAATGCTAGAGTTAATCAATACCGTGATCCAAATAACCCTAATCCTCCATCGCCACCTCATGTGTCGTCTTCGGCCTATACCCCTCCCCAATACACCCAAGAATTTCAACAAGCCGTTTTTACGGCTTTGGGTGAGCTTTGCACCACATGCAATGAGATCAACACCAAGTACGATCGGATTGAGTCCAATCAAAACGAGTTTGGTGCATGGGCCAAAGGCCAATTCTCCACTCTCTACGATTGACACCTTGATCTCCAATCTAGTTACTACGAACAGTTCGGGTACAATGACGAAGATGGTGACACCTCAGCATCGGCTCCTCCATCGGATCGTGACGATGATGATGGTGACAACGATGTGTATTATTAGGCACAAATTGAGGGCTATGCGTGTTTAAGTTAAAACTTGTGTGTATTAAGACTATGTGCTTGTGTTTTGGCTTTATGTTTTATGCATTATGTGATTGTCGGACCTACTTTGCTTTGCTAAATTCACTTATCTACATTTGCTTATTCTTTTGTTTCTCTTTGTATATGCCTTTATATGTACAAATTGTCAAAATATGGCACAAATTGAGGGGGAGCATTAGATGTATGCGGGGATATAATTATCAAAATTCATATATATTGATTGAGGAGGAGCAACATATAAACTAATTGTTGATTGTATTTCAAAACCATAAGAGCATTGATTAAGGGGGAGCTTTCACCTAATGAAAACTTTTGATCGATTTTCAAAAAGGGGGGAAGTAACACACGCGCTTGAATTGTCATATGCATGCACATATAATCGCAAGTTTTGCAAATCAACAAAAGGGGGAGATTGTTGTGTCTAACAATGTCTTCATATTTGTCGATTTGCATAACAATCTTGATTTTACCGTGTTCGTATGTTTTGAGTTTTGTTGCAGGGACTATATTATAAAATTGGAGAATCGGCCATGCAACATAAAGACATGAGCATGCGAAATTAGTTTCATGAAGGTTTAAATAGGTCTAAATTGATTAATTTGTAAATTTGGTTTATTTGGCGTAATTGAGCTTGAGAAAATGATTTTCAGAACTTAAATGTTATAACGGTTTCCAACCGTTATAACGATTAACTCTTGTGTTCTAATCCCATACATGTCCAAATCCTTCCAGATCCAACCGTTATACAACGGTTTGAAACCGTTATAACGGTCGTTTCAAATGAACCAATTCGAGAAATTCCCAGACTTCAGAATTTTGCTCCAAGATCCAACCGTTATATTACGGTATGATACCGTTATAACAGTTAGTACATCCAATAATTTCCAGATCATTTCTTTGGCTTCAAGAACCAAGCGTTATATAACGATTGCCAACCGTTATATAACGGTTAGTTCAACTTTCTTCAGACTCTCAAGATTTTGTTCTAACTGTTATAACGGTTACCAAGCGTTATAACGGTTGAAGCCGAAAAACTCTGTTTTGGAAAGAATTTGGCTGCTGGTTTATATAAGGCCTGATCATTCTTGCTAAATCAATCATTCTCTTGCAAAAATTCAAACCCTAGCAGCATCCTCCATTGTTGTCTAAACCAAGCTTTTGATTAACTTAAAAACTCAAGCTCAAATACTCTAAATTAGGCAAATCATTTGTGTAATTGAGAGATCTTGTAGCTATTCTTCATCTCTTGCTTTTGTGCATCTTCAACGGGTCTAGTCTCTATCCTAAGTGTGTAAAGAGCTTGATCTTGATCATTGTA
Organism: Eleocharis quinqueflora; assembly: GCA_964058865.1. NCBI lineage: Eukaryota > Viridiplantae > Streptophyta > Magnoliopsida > Poales > Cyperaceae > Eleocharis > Eleocharis quinqueflora. The sequence continues at coordinate 103,716 of CAXKVX010000551.1, forward strand.
AAGACTATTGTGGTGTTAGTGCATAAGGCTCGATCTCGTTACCAAGTCGGGGGATCGGGAGTTCCGGAGAGTAGGCTCGTCTATAGCCGAACTCTATTAACATATCGGTGTCACGCGTCTCCATTATTGTTTGATCTTTCTTGAACTTATCTCATTTATTGATCTGTGGTTTGATTGTTAAATTGCTATACTTGCTTGAAATTATATTGACATTTCGAATTGACTTGTGCACCTTAGTTAAATAAATCTAGAAATATAATTGTGAACCTATTCACCCCCCTCTAGGTTTATCAACGAAGAGATCAGAAACTCTGTGATTAGGGCGCATGTGTTATGCATAGCTACTATACTCTATTCCATTAAGAGGTCATACTCCATCGAGGCATTCGTGCTCGTCTGGAGAAAAGATAGCACCCCTGAATCATTTGGAAGGATCCGTTGAGAAAAGGCATACCAAGGAACTTTTGTAGATTCAAGATATCTCGATCTTCGCTTGGATTAGAGACCGGAGATGATTGGTGGAGATGGAAAGTAAGTAAATCCACTTCCGCTCTTTTGTTTCTCATTTATGTCGCAACAGTTTCGTTAATTGAATTGAATTGCAACTGCTTTTAGATTAGGGGACGGTTTATGTGATTTATACCCTAATTGAATTGCACCAACTCAATTGAAGTAATCCCATCAGAAACTCCGTGCAATAAATAAGACCGTTAAAAGAGAGCGAAAGCATACTTACTTTCCATCATACGGTCTCCCTTGTATTCTTCTTGAGCAAATCTAAAGGAATCGTTGGAGACGGTCGGGATCCCTGACGAGTCCTTCTAAACAATTCCTGATGCCTTATATTTTCCTTTTAGGTCACTAATTTCCTAGAGATAATTATCAGTAATGAAAAACATAATAGAGGCTAATTCACAACACATGTGCCTAAAATACGATACCAGTAATGCTTGGAGATCTAACGCCTTTTATACTAGTGAAAATATTTCTCGAAAATATACAGTAATTAATAGCAAATATTCTTTAGAATATTTGATATTAAATTCTCTCCAAATTTTTTTCCAAATTGTGATATTTACTACTGTAAATACGCACACAAAATTTGATATTATTTGCTCAATAAATCAATATGAAATCAACAAAATAGGCAGGATATTTTCATTGTGTCCACAAAGATGGGTCTTGCGGACACAAGAAAATTGAATCGAAAATAGGTAGGAAATATGCCAAAATTATTCAGTCTTAGCGGACACAAAAGGGATCTTTGCATCCGCAAGAAACTTGTTGTTTTGCCCTTTTTTGGGTATCTTGATCCAATTTGATTGGATTAGTCCAAACAATATTTCTAAATTTTACATTAACACTAGCATTAGTTTAGTTAGTTTAGTTAATTATAATCGGTCCATCAATAATTATAATTAATTCACAATATATTTCATATGTATTTGTATTCAAAATCTTACCGAAATACGTATTATGACATTGCACGCTTGACATGCTAAATTATGTGATGTCATTCCAATCAAAAGATAAAACAAAGGCGTCTTCGCTGGAGATGGATTCCTGCATCATGGTGGCATAGCTTGAACTTGAAGTGCAACAATCGAAAGGATCCGCCTCATAAGCTCAATAGTTGATGCTAGTAAACCCCAATCTTTGTATAATTTAGCAATTTAGTGGCTGTTCAAATATGGCATGAATGGCTTAATGTGTATAATTTTTTTTGGCTCTCTATGAGGCTTGACTAGAAAAATGTCAGATGAAGTATAGTCAAAACAACGTATACACTGTAATTCTAAAGGTATATATTCCAAAAGGTATACTGTAATTCCAAAACTATATATTCAATATACATATAGATATATAGATCAGTTTCAGATTATATGGGAAACAAAGAGTTATACTTGTTAGTATTTTGGTTGGCGCAATTAATCACTTGTGGCAGTTCTGCTTATCAGTTTATGGCATGAACATCTTCGTTGGAACCATATCCGCTAGTGCACTTTTTTTATACCAAAGGTAGGACTGTCAGCGAAACACGTTTTGCACATTTTGACGTTTTGTTATGTCGTGACGCAACGCTAAACGTAAGATATTTTTGTTGTGTTTGTTAAACGCAACGAAAGGTGCAAATAGTTTTGGTTGCATTCAGTTAAATGCAACATAAATGCAAGTGATCACTTACGTTACGTTTATTGCGTCTTACATTCAGTATTCTACGAGTCTAGAATAATTTGGAGTACATAATAAAAATAGGGTATTCTGTAGAAACTTAAATGTTCCTTCCCCTAGAAGCGCCGCTTCACTATCTACTTTCCCCCTCTTTTTCTCTTCTCCTCCTCCTCTCTCTCTATCTGAGACTGGCGTTTGACATGTATGTCCCTCTCTCTTACATGATGTGTGAGGCATATCGTCGAATGAAATCTCAGCCCGTCGACCCATGTGTGACGTGGCAATACGGTTTGGTCCCCTTCACACGAGACCCTCATGATTTTGTTTGCCAAATAAGCTTATACCCAGACGAATTATGGCAATCTGGCCCTGTTTCAACGGTTTGTTGCCTTATTTCCAGTCATCTAGTGTACTTGTCGATTTTAGAATGCTTGATAGTTCAAATTCCAAGAAGATTTAGGATTTAGGTTGCCAGTAGCTAGGTGACTATGAGAGTGGTGACAAAACTTTGGATCAGGGCTTCTTCGCCTCCTCCTTGGCTTTGGTTATAACATATATATGTCTCTGGTGAAGGTGGAAAAATGATAGCGAGTAAAAAGAAGAAAAAAAAGAAAAGAGAGAGAGAGAGACAAAGAAAGAAAGTCACAGAGAAGGAGAGAAAGATAAAGAGGAGGTGTAAAGCAAGCAAGCAATTCTAACGTTCTAAGATAATGTAGCTTATCTTATTTCTTTCAATGGTGCTATTATTTTTTTGTTGTTTCTGTTATTTTTTTTTTCTTTCTAAGGCCATGGCTGAATCAAGCAAATAACGTGTATAAGAGATAGTGTCTGGACCTGATTTGTCTTCAGATAAGTATGTTTTTCTTTCTTACCTACTTAGGACTAAATTGCTTGCTTTTGTAATACAAATTGCTTATAATTGAAATTGCTTTGAACTAAATTACTTAGAACTAAATTTCTTGTAGCATGGAGGATCCAGATTTCACCCTAGAAGAAATACAAAGAATTGAATGAAGGTTGTGTGTTTTGAAAGTTATCTTTTTGATAACAAATTTATGAATTGTTTATGATTTTAAATGTTATTATACATTTATGTTCCTTGAGATTGATATGTTATATCTTTAGAAGCATTCAAGAAGATGCTCATGGTCTTGAACCATAGAACTCTTTAGATGAAAATATATAATCCTAAATATGTTCACAATCGTGGTAATTAAAGGGAACATTATTTACCATGAAGATTGTCATGTCAATTGAAAGTACATTGTAGTTCTATAAATGTTGATAAGTGATTATCATTCAATGACATGAGTATATAAAATGGTGATTCTTTATATACTGAACATGACCTAACTAGATGGAGCATTATATGGATTAGTTTTGTGTCATTAATGTTTCCAATGTGTCTTTGAATCTTATATATGAGACATGTAAGTTTTTCACATTAGAAGTATATAATGTGATTACTATTAAAGTCCATTCAAATGATTGGAATAATATAGTAATTCGTTATGTACAACTTGTGCGGGAGAAATTTATATGTCAATACTATTATTGTCCCTCAATTATTTGAGTTATGATAATACTGGGCCCCTTGGGAAAGTGAAATTATATTGCATGCAATATAACTGATGTAGTTATACTTATAATTTACTTGAGAGACCAAGAAAAGAATATAATGCAAAAATGACACGATCCTATTTTGCATATTATTTAAAATATCATGAGACAAGGATAGACACGAATTAAGTGGATCAAGCACGTAATGCTCGTTTGGGAGACTATAATGTAGTGATAGAAACTCTTATAGTCCATAATATAAAGTATTTTATATTATATTCCAAGATGACGTAGATCCTCTGTAAGGTCACACCAACTGAACAGAAACAACAAGTATTTTACATTTTGAATGATGTATTTAATCTCACAATGTATGAGTTAAAATGCATGTATAAAATGTTAAAGTAATATGTCATGTAAAATGACATGCTTAGATCATAAAATAAATTTATGAGAATATATGTGGATATTATTTTGTATAATGTTTGAGAGCATTATAAGAATAATAAATTAATTCATATTAGAATAATATAGTAATATTATTTACTCATAAATTAAATCCTTGCAAAATTTGATTAGGGAATAACAAGAGAGTAATCATAGTCATTTGTGTAAATAATTAACACAAGTGTTGCCCTAGGGCTTGGCTATATAAAGAGGTATGTTTGAGATGAAAAATGACTTTTTCTCTCTCTTGCTATAGTGGGATGAATAGTAATCCGTGAATAGTAACTCTTATTTCCCCTCTCTTGTGTGTAGAAAGAAAAACTCCATTGTTCTTTTTTCCCTTCTCTTGCAAGGTTTAGCCACCAAATGAAATAGCTTGTTTAATTGAAGATTGAAGATCTAGGTGGTTGGATCTAAGCTCTAACCTCTACATCCATCTATCTAAGGATGCTTTAGGTTGTTGTTTAGGTTCAAGGTGAACCAAGAGACAAGGGTGCTTCCATGGCCGAAGAAGGAAGACGACGGTTTCCAAGAGACCTAGAAGAGGAATCGACTCCTCTCTACGAAGATATTTGACAATCTCTTTAGGTATAATCTTTTATCCACTCTTGTGCAAGAAATAAATGTGTTATTTTCTGTTTTGTTGATGCACAAGAGGTGTTCGATGAAATGTCATAGTGTATTCTTGCTTGCAATTGTTATATAAATAAGATCCTTTATGTATTGAGTTAAATAGAGGCAAAAAAATTTAATTTTCGTCCTCTTGAACTTACACATGAAATCCCAACATTGAAGTCAATGCCCAATTGGATGACACAAAGATCATGGTGCAATTGAAACTGCACCTGAAGATCAAGGTACTAAAGCCACCAGAAAGAGGAAAACTAGAGAGGCCATGATCTTTGTGTATTGGCAACATTTCAATAGGGGTCTAGTTAGACATGATAGTTTTTATGATGCCATTTGTAAGTATTGTAGCACCAAATATAAGATGAGCAACATCCGGAGCACTGACTCCTTAAAAACATCATGTAGGAAGGGGTTGCAAGAAAATAAGCAACAAGAGGCATAAACCTAATGCCTTACAAACCTTGTTGAAGGCTAAGACTACTCCAGGTACAATTCCGTCTCTTTATTCTTTTATTTGTTCATACATAATCTACATATGCTAAACCATGCATTTGTTGTCTTTTTTACACTTGATAGATGGCCCAAAGCTTGCTCCTTGGCAATTTGTCCAAAAGAAAGCCAGGAAAAGCTTTGCAAAGTTGGTAATTGTACATGAGTACCCATTTAATTGTGTAACTCTTAAGCTAGTAGTCGGAGATAAGCATGAGTGTGACTCTTATTACTAGAAATCGTGGAACTTGCATGGATTAGTTATTAAGCCAAAAATGAGTGGAGTTGTGTGAGGCACATCTTTTGCTCATTATGTGGAAATAACTCATTCATTCTTGTTGTCCAATAAAATGAGTTTTCTTAACAAATCACCAAGATCTAGGCTTGGGTTTTGGGAAAGAGAGTTTTATTAAGAAGTTGAATTATTCTTTCTTAATGAAAACAACAAGAGTCATAAGGTTAAGTTTTACTTAAAAGTTTATGATTGGTAAATGATTACCTACCTTGACAAATATTTGGATGAGGTCTATTTATTTGAAAGGGGTCTTGTGTGACTAACAAAACGGACAAACTTTAAATATTTTGTTAGTACAAATTCTAATTCATGAACAACGATATACCCTTAATGAATTTTATAGCTGTCTATATCTCCTAATTTGTTTTCTATGGTTATAAAACACCCTTTTGCTAATGACATAAAAAAAAGGACAAATGAGAAATATGTCTTAACTATCGTGTCAAAAAGCAAGATGATTGCTAAGAACAAAAACAATATAAAGAGCAAGACAAGTAATATGCATCTCTTATTCAATGGCAAAGGATGGAGGAGCTCAAGAGAGCACCTCTAAGAGAAGTAAGGAGAAGGACTCTCCAAACTCAAACATAGAGCGCTTCTATTGCCACGAGAAGGGACATTTCAAAATGAATTGCCCCAAGTACAAGAATGACTTGGATAGAGGCAAAGGTTGAAAGCAAGCATCCCAATGCATACTTGTTATTGAACTAAATTTAAATTTAGTACGATGATCCAAGATTTGGTAATGATACTGAATCCTGTGCTCACTTAGTTTATAATGTGAATGCACTGAGGAATAAAGATCACTCTAGAAATAAGAGGTTGTGCTGAAAGTTGGTAATGGTGCAAGTATATATGTGATTATACTCGGCACCCTCAACTTACAATTATCTAGTGGTTTATATTTAAATTTAAAGGATGTTTATCATGTTTATACAAATGCTATCATTTCTAATAAATGATAATTTGTTTAGTTAAGGATAAACATATGTTGAATGTCAATAATAACAAGATACTCAAGATGTCACATACGAATAAAACACTTTTTATGGCACTATATCCTGGCCATATAAACAAGCAACACATTTTATCCACTTTAAGCTAGTAATTGAGAATAAACATGAGTGTGATCTTAATTGCTAGAAATTGTGAAAATTGCATGAATTCGTTGTTAGGCCAAAAATGAGTGGGAGTTGTGTGAGACACATCTCTTTGCTCATTATGTGGAAATGACTCATCCATTCTTGTTAACAACCAATCATGACTTTGTTATTAAGCCATGAATTAGTGAGAGTTGTGTGAGGCACAACTTTCTACTCATTATGTGGAAATGACTTGTTCATGTTTGTTAACTACTCAACATGAATTCGTTGTTAGGCCATAAATAAGCAAGAGTTGTGTGAGTCACATCTCTTTGCTCATTATATGGGAATAGTTTATTCATGCTTGTAATCAATAATGTGAATCTTGTTTAACAGGAAAGATGATCAAATCATCGTTAAATGGTAAAGGTGTAAAGACAAACAACTTATTGGAACTCATAAAATGATGTATGTGGTTCTATGAATAAGAGTGCAAGAGTTGATTATAGGTACTTCATTATCTTCATAAATAATTATAGTCAATATGACTATGTGTATCTTATGAAGAATAAGAATGGATTCTTTAGAAAATTCAAAGAATACAAGAATGAAGTAGAAAATCAACTTGACAAAAGAATTAAAGTCCTACGAATTGATCGTGGAGGCAAATACTTGAGTAATGAGTTTAGTACATACTTGAAAGAGTGTGGTATCATACCACAACTCACTCAACCCAGAACCTCGCAGTGAAATGGTGTTTATGAGAGAATGAATCGAACCTTGATTGATATGGTTCGTTCAATGATGTACCAAACATAGCTATCTTTGTATTTTTGGGGTCACGCACTCCAAACATCAGCTCACACACTAAATATTGTTCCATCAAAATCCATTGAGAAAACTCCATATTACTTTTTGGATGGGCAAACCATCCAACATATATTTTTCTCAAAGTTTGGATTGTGAGTCATACGTCAAGCGTATGATGTCAACTAAAATCCAAAATAGATAAATGCTTCTTCAGGAGAGATCCAAAATAAAAAGGTTACAACTTTTAGCACAAGTTAACGAATATTATATTTGTTAAGAATGGTGCAGTATTCTTAGAGAAGAAATTTCTCAAAAGAATCAAAAGCAATGGCAATAGGATAACACTTGAGAAAACTCAAGAGGATCCGCAAGTGATCATGAGATGAATGATAGCATTCAAGATGGTCATGAAATGTCACATAAAGTTCCTTTGATCAGTGGGAGTACAAACAGTCACGCTTCACAAAAGTTTGTTGAAGAGACTTATACCTCTCACCAAGTGTTCGTTCAACTCGACCCGAGCAAGAACCAAATTCACAATAAATTGTGAAAGAAGTTGAGGAGGCTCAATAGGAGTTGCAAGAACATAGTAAGCTTAGAAAGGTCAACAAGGAAAAGAAGAAGACCTGATTTTTATATGGGTCTTCATGAAGTCTTGGTAATGGATACCGAAGATCCCTCGACCTATGAAGAAGCAATGGAAAGAAAATACGACAGTCAACCATAATTCGAAATAAAATTCATGTATTGCAATCAAGTGTAGAACTTGATAGATCTTCCTTAAGGAAATAAACTCATTAATAACAAATGAGTTGTTAAAAGGGAAATGGACATGAATAGTAACATGAAAAACAAGGCAAGACTTGTAATGAAAGGTTTTAGTCGAATTCAAGAGATTGACTATGACGAAACCTTTTTCACAAGTTTTCATGTTCAAATCTATTCGGATTATGCTAGGTATTGATGCATTTTAGGATTCTGAAATTTGTCAATTGAATTTCAAAATAACTTTCCTAAATGGTAAGATAGATGAGGATGTGTACATGTTACAACATCAAGATTTTGATGATCCAAAGAACAACAACAAAGTATGCATGCTTCAAAGAGCCATTTATGGCATGAAGCAAACATTGAAGATGTGGAACAAGCGCTTTGATGAAGAGGTTAAAACTCATGGATTCATTCAAAGCAAGGAAAAACCTTGAGTATACAAGAAGGTTAGTGGGAGTCATATGTAGCTCTAGATCTTGCATGTCGATGGCATATTGTTAATGAAGAATGAAGTATCTTTGATGGAGCAAACAAAGAGCTCATTGAAAATAATGTTTTTTCAATGAAAGACATGAATGAGGCTCAATATGTCTTAGAGATTAATATATATAGAGATAGTCCTCACAAGCTCATTGGCCTAAGTCAAAAAGTTTAGATTGACAAAATCTTGGAAAGATTCTGTATGGGAAATTTCAAGAAGGAAAATGTGTCAATAAAAGTGTTGTGCAATTTAGCAAGTTACAATTTGTCACAACACACAAAGACATAAAATGCATGAAGAATGTTTCCTATGAATCAGTCATAGATTGCATCATGTATGTTATGGCTTGTAGACTGGATGTCGGGTATGCTCTAAGAATGACAAGTCATCATTAGACTTCATCTACTCCTAATTATTGGACTGCAGACAAGAATATTCTTAGGTACCTAAAAAGGACCAAGAATAAGTTTCTTGTCTCTGGTGGTCAAAGAGAGCTCATTGTAGAAGACTACACTGATGCTAGTTTTATAACTGATCCAGATGATCAATCTGAATACGTCCTTCTTCTGATTGGTGGTGAAGTGAGTTAGCATAGTTGGAAGTAATCAACTATGACAAACTCAATCACCTCAGCGGAAGTCATGGCGGCCGCAGAGGCAAGCAAAGAAGAATGGATAAAGAAGTATCCTAAGAAACTTAGTGCTGTCTTGTCCTGTGAAGGATCTTTGGAGTTGTTTTGCTACAATAGTGCATCTATTATGCAAATCAAGGAGCCAATATCACATCATAAGACAAAGTACATGATAGAGAGTACTTCGTGACTCGAGACTTTATAGACAAAGGCAAAATTATATTAATATGGGTAGACACAAACAACAACATAGCTGATTCCTTGAAAACGCTTTTATCGTAAGCCAAGAACGAAATTCATTTCGAGTCCATGATTCTACAAGATCATGGAGAATGGCTTGAAAACTAAATTGAAAGGGTTCTCTCTTTTCAGAGTTTATGCATATAAGAAACTTTAAAAACAAGTGGGAGACTGAAGGTTGTGTGTTTTGAAAGTTATCTTTTTTATAACGAATTTATGAATTGTTTATGATTTTAAATGTTATTATACATTTATGTTCCTTGAGATTGATATGTTATATCTTTAGAAGCGTTCAATAAGATGCTCATGGTCTTGAACCATAGAACTCTTTAGATGAAAATATATAATCCTAAATATGTTCACAATCGTGGTAATTAAAGGGAACATTATTTACCATGAAGGTTGTCATGTGAATTGAAAGTACATTGTAGTTCTATAAATGTTGATAAGTGATTATCATTCAATGACATGAGTATATAAAATGGTGATTCTTTATATACTGAACATGACCTAACTAGATGGAGCATTATATGGATTAGTTTTGTGTCATTAATGTTTCCAATGTGTCTTTGAATCTTATATATGAGACATGTAAGTTTTTCACATGAGAAGGATATAATGTGATTACTATTAAAGTCCATTCAAATGATTGGAATAATATAGTAATTCGTTATGTACAACTTGTGCGGGAGAAATTTATATGTCAATATTATTATTGTCCCTCAATTATTTGAGTTATGATATTACTGGGCCCCTTGGTAAAGTGAAATTATATTGCATGCAATATAACTGATGTAGTTATACTTATAATTCACTTGAGAGACCAAGAAAATAATATAATGCAAAAATGACACGATCCTATTTTGCATATTATTTAAAATATCATGAGACAAGGATAGACACGAATTAAGTGGATCAAGCACGTAACGACTATGTCGTTTGGGAGACTATAATGTAGTGATAGAACCTCTTATAGTCCATAATATAAAGTATTTTATATTATATCCCAAGATGACGTAGATCATCTGTAAGGTCACACCAACTGAACAGAAACAACAAGTATTTTACATTTTGAATGATGTATTTAATCTCATAATGTATGAGTTAAAATGCATGTGATAAAATGTTAAAGTAATATGTCATGTAAAATGACATGCTTAGATCATAAAATAAATTTATGAGAATATATGTGAATATTATTTTGTATAATGTTTGAGAGCATTATAAGAATAATAAATTAATTCATATCAGAATAATATAGTAATATTATTTACTCATAAATTAAATCCTTGCAAAATATGATTAGGGAATAACAAGAGAGTAATCATAGCCATTTGTGTACATAATTAACACAAGTGTTGCCCTAGGGCTTGGCTATATAAAGGGGTATGTTTGAGATGAAAAATGACTTTTTCTCTCTCTTCCCACAATGGGATGAATAGTAATCCGTGAATAGTAACCCTTGATTTCCCCTCTCTTGTGTGTAGAAAGAAAAAACTCCATTGTTCTTCTTTTCCTTCTCTTGCAAGGTTTAGCCACCAAATGAAATAGCTTGTTCATTGAAGATTGAAGATCTAGGTGGTTGGATCTAAGCTCTAACCTCTACATCCATCTATCTAAGGATGCTTTAGGTTGTTGTTTAGGTTCAAGGTGAACCAAGAGACAAGGGTGCTTCCATGGACGAAGAAGGAAGACGACGGTTTCCAAGAGACCTAGAAGAGGAATCGACTCCTCTCTACGAAGAGATTTGACAATCTCTTTAGGTATAATATTTTATGCACTCTTGTGCAAGAAATAAATGTGTTATTTTCTGTTTTGTTGATGCACAAGAGGTGTTCGATGAAATGTCATAGTGTAATCTTGCATGCAATTGTTATATAAATAAGATCCTTTGTGTATTGAGTTAAATAGAGGCAAAAATTTTAATTTTCGTCCTCTTGAACTTACACATGAAATCCCAACAATGCGACATGAGGCGTAAAGCAGCGGTCGGTGTCATGCAGATTGCAGCGGCGTCATGCGACTTGGAGGGTGAAGTGGCGGAGCAGCGTCATGCGACCTGTAGCTGCGTCATCCGGTGTCAAGCAGCATCACGCGATTGCAAGGGCGAAGCGGCGTCATGCAGTTAAGAGCATGAAGCGTGAAGCGGTAGAGCGGTGTAACGACGTCATGCGGCATGCCGCGACGTCTTCTGGAGCATGCTGCTTGACGTCACTGCAGGTCGCATGACGCCAAATAATTGTTTTATTCATAGGATACTAAAAGAGCTGGGTTTTTCTGAGTTAATGGCAGATTTTGAACTAAGGCGTGATTTTTTGAAGAGATGTAAATGTGATGTAGAAATCTCATGTGGCGACATGTAACGCGACGTGTTGTGCAACGCTTTTGTGTTTTTTAATCGGCATCATTGATATAACTGAACGGAGGATGAAGGGTTGAAATTGAGATCCGATTTTTTTCCACTTAATCTAGAGATAGTAAGTTTCTTAATAAAGAGGAGAGATAAAATACATTACAAGTTGTTGTAAAAGGTTTTTTAATTTTAATTAAGGAAAGCAAGACTCATCATAAACCATTTTTCTAATACACTTAGGTATAGTGTTTGTTTTAGACTCGATGTGAAATCGGGGGTTCCATAAAATAGGCAAATATGGTTGAACCATGTTATATCGTGTGCCACCTTGTCTCTAACCTTTGCTCTCTTTCTCTATCTTTCTTTACAATTTTGGAGCATTCTTGTTTGTGATTACTAAGAGACCGAAGATATTGTAAAACTATACACGCTTTCACGTCTAAAATCTTGAGTTCTACTTAAGCCACAATTTTTAATAATTTTAGTTTCTAACATTTTGGTCATTAAAATAAAATTCAATATTTTTATTTTGTCAGAAATTATTTAAACAGCCGAAGTGACAATTTGCTAAACAAATTGTGTTTTAGGATTGCACATAGGAAAGAAGAGATTTTAGAGTGATAATTTTATAATTTTATTGTTTTGAGGTGACATATTCACCATAAAAATATTAGGCTAAATCAATATTTTCTTTATATAATGTGCCTTGTTATCAGTGATATTTAATATTTAAGTACCTCTTGTGAAATTGAAACCACATTGTTTCGTAGACTTCATTTGTGCTACGCTAGCGATTTAAATCTAAATCTAACGTAAGATGCTAATTTTTTTATATTAATAATTGACAAAATCAATTTAATTTCACACTTATTGATGACAATTAATAATTGTAATTGATTTGTGTTTTAAATTTTTTGTTCATAACATAGCAGACCCGCTCTTAATAATTTGTCATCTTATCATAGAATTATCCGTATCAACACACGTTTGTTAAGTACACCAATACTTTGGTCGTAGCATTTTTTATCAATACTGAAATGGTAAATAGTTTTAGCAATATTGAAAAGTTGCTTCCTGTTCCATCTCTTTAAAACATTTTTATTTTTATTTTTAGCCAGCTGTTTGTGGGCTCCACCAAGTCAGAAGGAATGTAACATGAAATCCGGTAATTGAAAACGCAATGACCGACTATCGTCTCTACGCTCGGCGCATATGAGGGGTATAACAGTCATTTCAGCTACTTATTACCAACGTTGGAATATTCGTGTCGGGTATTTGTATCACGGAGCTGGGACATTAGGGTCCTAATGTCCTATCACACCAAACCCTAAACAATTGGCGAAGAGACAGAGGGGACTGGAGGAGGGGCGGAAAAAATAAATAATAAAATAAAATTAAGGCGATAGCTCTCGAGTCTTGATTTCTCCTGCTCTTCTCAAATCGGGCAGCGTCTCTCGCCATGTCTAAAAGGTACTCCAATCAGCTCCTTTTTTTGTTTTAATCGAAATCAATTCGAATTAGCTCTTGCGATTGCGTCTTGTGTGGTTTTTTATAGACGTATTTTTATTGCCCTTATTGATTTTGTTATATACGATCTAATATAATTTTAGATTTTTTTTGTTGAATCTTTGTCAATTGTAACCTTGAGAAGGGGCAGCTCTTTTTAGTTTGTAAAGGTTTAACATTTTCGCTATTGTGCCCCTCTTTCTCTTTAATATGGAATTATTAGGTGTTCGCGTTTGCTGTATTTGGGTAATATTTTTTTGTATGAAATTTATATCTTCTTTTATATACCAACACAGGCCATTTGGTTATGCCCAATGCTTAATATACATTATTTTATCTCAGAAAACCTGTGCTTGTTGATACCAGTATTAACTTTTGTTTGTAAGAACTTATGCATGCTCAATTAAAATGCATCAAAACAGAAGAGAGAGAAGAACATCATCTCATAATACACATCATAATACACAGACTATAGGGACTGAAACCCAGTATCCTTATGGTACATTGCCGTACCTTAAAACTATGTTATATAAATAAAGTGAGTACCTTAAAACACTGTGTTTTGGTTATTTATTTCTTGTATATGCGAACTTCTAAGAAGGAATTTATCTTTCATTGATCAGGGTTTTGTGCAAGTTCTACATGCATGGCGCATGCTTCAAAGGGGAGTACTGTGAGTTCTCTCATGACCGGAATGATCCACCAAATAATGTAAAATTCTAGTGCTCTTTTTATATTTTACACTAGATGTGTTTTATTTAATTCTAGGTGCAACAAAACTAATCCTTGCTTGCCCTTGTGCCAGATTTGCACATTCTACCAAAGGGGTGTGTGCTCATATGGTGCCAGGTGCCGATATGACCATGCCAAACCCTCTCGCAGCCAACCTACCACACCATCACTACCTGTTCAATCAAATGCCAAGCCTTCAGCTTCTTATTCTAGCCCTCCTCCTCCATCCTCACAATCTTCAGTCAAACCTACATGGTCAACTGAAAGCCACATTCAGTTAGAGGAGCAAATCAGATCCATACCTGTTAACCCTGAGGAGATGCCAATTTGCTCTTTTGCTGCTGCTGGCTCGTGCCCATATGGTGACACGTGCATTAACATGCATGGGGACACTTGCCCCATATGCGGGAAGCAATGTCTCCACCCATATCGTCCTGTGGAGAGGGAAGAGCATCTGAAGCTCTGCCAGAAGAACATCAGGTAAATGATATGCTTTTCTAGATATGAATTATGTGGCATTGTTATTGTGCTTTTGTGATATTTTACATACTGTTTGAATTTGTGTGAATTAGAGACGATAACATCTGATCAGAATTTTAGTGGAACTAATTCATTTCTCCCTCCAAAGGTCACTGATAGCATATTACAATTGAGAAATCAATTTCTAGAAGAGAATTTTTAGCGGAACTTACCCATATCTCCATCCAAAGGTCACTGATAAAAAAAGAACAGCTTGGTGCACGTAGCTCCCACTTGTGCGGGTCCGGGGAAGGGTCGGACCACTTTGGGGTCTTGGTACACAGCCTTTCCCTGCATTTTTGCAAGAGGTTGTTTCCACGACTTGAACCCGTGACCTCTTGTTCACAAGGCAACAAAAAAAGGATTTTTGCCACAAAAGTACTGCATATACGTTTAATTCTTTTGAGGTAGAAATTCTTGTTTCAGCCTCAAGTGTCCTTGATTTTACAAATTAAGCCAAGACCAAAAGAAAAAGAAGAAAACCGAGAAATGTGACCAGTTTATACTTGATATCTGATTAATCTTGACATGCATACGCTGTGTTATTTTAGGCGGCTGGAGGCATTGAGGAAGAGCCAGGATATAGAGTGCAGCGTGTGCCTAGAGCGGGTGTTGTCAAAACCGACAGCAGCAGAGAGGAAGTTTGGGCTGCTGTCAGAGTGTGACCACCCATTTTGTGTGTCGTGCATCCGCAACTGGCGCAGCAACTCTCAGCAGGACTCGGGCATCGATGTCAACCAGGCTGTGCGTGCCTGCCCAATCTGCCGTCGCCTGTCGTACTACGTCATACCCAGTGTTATCTGGTATTTCTCCAAGGAGGAGAAGCAGGAGATTATGGATAGCTACAAAGCCAAGCTCAAGTATGTGTTCCTATCTTTATTCTTGTTTTGTTGATTTTTGGGGTCTCGTATTTTTTCTCTTGAACTGCACATTTGGTATAAATCTGGATAACTGCATTTGTATTAGATAGGCTGGTAAAAGCCCCAAAAGACCTGAAACACATGAAAAGCAGAATTATTAAGTGTAGAGCATAGCGTAGTCTGAGTCAGTTTTTTTAACTATGTTTAAGGAGTGGGAGACTACCAAGCTGTATGGTGCCATTTCATTATTCCCTTCCTTTGCTTTTGCTTTGAAATATCCCTGTTGATGGAGTCCCACAATAATTGGACCGCGTGCCAGTGTCTTCCAATTATTACAAAGTGCCTTGCTCAATTATTCTGTTCTTTATTTCCTTAAATATCATGGAATAGAATCAAGCAGTAATTCAGGCATTGAATTACAAAGTCTTGGATGACTCGGAACTGAAAACAAATTGAAATGAAAACACAACAATAAAAAGGAACTCAAATGGCTTTCCAGCATGACTTTTTTCATTCTAGTTCTTCTGGGTGATGCAAATCATATAATGGTTTCCTCTTTAAATCGACTTTGATAACAAGTGTTCCTTCTCAGGTCTATTGATTGCAGATACTTTGATTTTGGAGATGGGTCCTGCCCATTTGGTTCCAGCTGCTTTTACAAGGTATGTTGTTTTTATAGGTCAACTATGTGGATGATAGACAATAGACAGAATGATTCTGTGGTGGATGTTCGGGTATTGCCATGACCAGCATGGTAAAGGGTCAAATCCACAAACTATCAGTACCAAAGACATGATAGTTTTTTTAACTTTGGTTATCACAGGAAATTCACGTTCATGAACTTAATATTCTCTGTCTGCGTACTAATTTGTGTGTGGATTCATTTCAGCATGCGTACAGAGACGGAAGTTTAGAAGAGATCAAGCTAAGGCATGTTGATGCAGATGAAGGAAATACTGTCATTGTGAAAATGATTAGGTTCCTTCTCTCTCTGTTTCCTCTCTTTTTTTGGAAGCTTGCCAGGAGCTGCCAAGGATTATCTCTCTCTCTCTCTTTTCGAAATCTTCTCTCTCCCTCTCTATCTTGATGTTTTTTTTTTGACATTTGTGTTGATGTAAGCCATAATACCTTGAACAATTATTCACCGTCAAAAGAAGAAAAGAAACATACCTCTTTAATAGAATACTCGCACTGTTGTTGTGTGTTCAAAGAACGGCGAAAGGTTTTTCAAGTATCTTTTTAGATTGTAAAAGGGTAAGGAGAAGGTTACATAGAGCATATTTCTACTTATGTGCATATGCAGAACTGTTCCAATTTTTATTTGCAAATGTGAGCTCTCATTAGGGCACATACTGCAACAGATAGGTCTACGTGTTCAAATGCAAGCAATATGCCACTTCTTGAAAATCTCTAACTGATGTATTTTGTTTGCATGTAAATTTTTTATTTGACCTACAGGCTCTCTGACTTCTTCAGTGATATGCATATTTAGCTTGTGCTTCTCTGCCTTGCATATTTAAGGTAAGCACTTGCCATTTTCTTTATGCAGTAATTTTAATTTTATTTTCTGGATTTAGATATCAATATCAAATGTTGCACTGTTAACTTTTTGATCTAGTAAACAGTTGATCTTAGATGACCTTGTAGACACAAAATTGTACAATATTGAGTTAAAAGTTCATTAAAAATATTAGGATGAATTGCTCACACACCCATTCAAACTTTCAAAATTACCAATATCTGCATCATACCACCATAATAGCTTATTTCCCCATTTAAAACTAATAATCTTTCTTATTTATCCTTTTGTCATTTAAGCTGAAATTTTTTAACTTTATTTAATCTACCAAGAACTAAAATAACTATTTACCCTTCTTCTCAAATGAACACCTCTTCCAATAGCTATAAAACTGGTGCACTCCATCGTTTCTCTAATAACGATGCTAATGGTCATTTCTCATTTGTAAGAAATCCATTTTGATTGATGCTTGTCTGTTGATTGCTTGATCCCCAGAGTGCATATACACGACCAGTCGTATATATGTGGACCGTTTTTAATCTTCTTTGATTGTTTATCTTGCAAAAAAATGAAATGATGTAAGACAAACCTGTTGGATTAGAGAAGTAGACTGTCGGAAGCAGATTATGTTTTTTAAAAGAGTTCGTCTTAAATAAACTTCCACAGATTAGTGATATTATTTGTTTGTGATTATATTAAAAATTATTCACCTTCATGCGGCAAAACATATTTGCATCAACACTATATATAGTAACACTATGAACGGGTAGCTAAATGATGATATAATTATGAGAACGAAGCAAAAGTTTAACAACAGGAAATAAATAACTTCTAGTTCAGTGATTATGATTGATATTTTTAGCACGAATCCATATCTTCTAATTTTCAATTATCAAGCAGATACAAAGCCAAACAATACGAGTGATGGTTAAATTAGATTTTATTAACTAGTTGATGAATGTATCATGATCCGAACTCACAAATTTCTAACTACACAATTGGACAATGTCCCAGAAAAATAAATTTAATGTCCCAGAAAAATAAATTTCGTCTGAATTGGCCACTTGTCATTAATATTAACTAACGTGCAATTGATGTATGCCAATGATTCTATATGTTGAGATTCTTTTTGAAGAAGAAGTTGAAGAATTTTGTTAGTTTAGTTGTACTCAACTTCTATTTCAAGTAGTGCATTTTCAAAAGAGATGGGTTCATTTGAGAAGAAGGATAAAATAGTCATTTAGTTGTTGATGGATTAAATATAGTTAAAAAAAAATCATCTTAAATGACAAAAGGGGAAATAAGAAAAATTGTTTCTTTTAAACGGGGAAATAAGCTATTATGGTGGTATGATGGGGAAATAGGCAATTTTGAAACTTTGAATGGGTGTGTGAGCAACTCACCCAAAAAAATAATTTATCGTCTATAAATGCAGATTGTTTGTTATCTTAATCTTAGTTTAATATGAACAGTTCTGAGATTAGGAAGTACTACTACTGAACTTCCTAATTCAAACAATATCTTTAAAGGAACGCACTTCAAAGGTTAATGATATACTTGTGAATAAAGATGAAAAAGGTTAAAGATGGAAGGCACTTCAAAGGTCTGAATAAAGACAATATATTCAAACAATATACTTTTTTGTTCTATTTTGAACTGCAGAATTCTAACTGGAAGGCACTTCAAAGGTTAAAGATGGCCGAAAGAATGAAAAAGGACAGAACTTCTGAGCAAGTATTGACCTGTTTAATTTTCCAGAAACAATTTAGTGCAAAATAACATAAAAGGAAAAAAAAAGTTCTGTAAGTTAGTTGTGCATTAGACGGTAGAACTATGCAACCGCCCCTGGGAAATTGTGAATAAAGTTCAGCAGGATGTCTTTTGTACATTTATCTTATTTCTTTTGTTTTGTTTTCTTAGGTTCAACATTTCTATTTATTATTTATAACAAGGGTAAAATTTGCCAAAATCTATTCTTATTTGTTTTCAGTTTATTACTTGAAATATGTGGCATGTTTGGTTTGAAATTTTGAATAGATCAGATTGTCACTTTGCTATCTGAAGACGATAATTTGACCTCAAATTTATCGTAAATTGTATCCTCGTCGGTGTTTGATTGCTTTAAATTCCTTCTTCTAGTGTTTCTATTACTCTAGTTGTATATTTAGGTGAGGAATATTTTAGATGTGGCATTGTGGTCAATATGTTCTTCGCATTAAAAAATTGTGAACAGATGGTTTTGCTCAAGTAAACAGATGCTTGTTTCGGATAACATTATTGTTACTTTAAATAATTAAAGAAACGTTAATAAGTAATTAAAAAGAAGAAGTAATAAATTGTGTTGTAGTAGCACATTTAATGCATTTATGGCGTCAAGGACCTTTCTACAATTTGAAACCTTACAAGGAGTAAATTGCAAAAGTTCAATTAAATAACTTTCTTTTCCTTTCTCTGAATTGTTCCTATCGCCATATTCTCTTCTCCTTTGTTCCTTTCTTTCATTTGTTTCCACCGTGGGTTAACAAACAAAAATTCCTTTGTTTCTCTCTTGCCGTGGGAAAAGTCAAAGCAAAATAAACACTCTTTAGTACTGGGTGTGTCCACACCATCAAGGTGATTGAATATTTAATACCTATCATACTTCTTGCTGTTGCTTTTCTATTCTTCTCTCCTTGTAGTGGGTATGGTAAAGCAAACAAAGGTGCAATTAATTTAGAGTTCATGTTGTATGCAACATAAGCATGCAACATAAGTATGCAAAATAAGTAAGTGGTATGGTTACTAAATTATAATTTAGTGTTCATGTTGCACCAAATAACAAAACCTTAGTATAATTTGTGTAGAAGCATGTTGTAAGCATGTTGTACTTAATTAAGATCATGTTGTGAATTGCTTCAAAGAGACCATGTTTGGTTTGAATATTAATTATCTTGTTCAATTTTAATACCAAACCAAATTCAATTTAAAGGTATACATGCCCTTGGTGTTTATATTCAATTGTCATTTATTCAATTACCATTTAAACTCAATTCAAAATCTATAGTTCAATCTTAAAAAGAAGAAAAGAAATATTAGCAAGACTCAAATATGTTATCATCTTGGTTTAGGTAGATTTACGGGGGATCAAGAGAGATTGAGACAGACGCTTAGTGATTCGATACGCAACGACTACTCGTCAGGTGCGTAATTTTACTTTCGGAGTTAGAAGAGGTTTGATTCTGAAATGTAAATATGATATGTTGCATTTTGATATCCGATTGAATTGCATATTTTGGAAATTCATCATTCATGATTATATTGACTACTTGTATTGCATAATGGAGTATCATTTTGTCCGGTTACCTATATCGCTTGTTCTCTGTTTTTGATCTTCTGAAATGATATCGAATTTTGCAAAAGAAAGGTAATATACGAAGGACGAGGATCGCAACCTGACTTCGCAAAACAGGATCTTTATGCGCATATAGAAACTGTCCCCTTTTGTGCTCAGTACCGGTTGAGATAGGGGATTATATTACTTATTTGGACCTAACGATGAGACGTTGGGTCAATGATTTTGATATGTGATTGTTTGAATTAGGAAATTTCTCGAAATGATGTGAATTGATATGAAATCTGAACTGAATTACCAGACCTATATTATTATAGTTTGAATAGTAAGAACCGCTTGATACCATATATACTCGAGACATGTTATGTTCATTTCTCCTCTTATTGTTTGATAATCGTTTTCATTTATTATATTGTCATTATATCATTATCTTTGCATATTGTGGATAATAAGTTTCAGGTACATGATTTCTGGTAAATACGAAAGTAAAACTAAATATCGCACTGGAAAATTATATTTCTCATTATGTTGTTTATACATTTTTGCAGGTATTAGGTTCGATGTGTGAGACGAGTCAGTTGTCGTGTAGGCCTTTTGACCTTTTTGTATAAATCATAATACTATATCAGGGTGTATATTTTGTGCATCGGGTTTTCATATCTTTGTGTTGTTGATACTTGTGAAAATCCCGATTTCATGTTGTACCTTTTGTATATACATACTTGTAAACCTTTATTGTGTAGGATCGTTTCTTGTTATATCATTGTATCTTTCTAGAAATGTTACATCTGAAATGTTATTATGATTATGTGAATTGTAAATGCTATATTGATTATGCTTGATTGTTAGCCTTACGAGTACATTTGTTCATGTATTCGTGGCGGGGATGTCATGCCCTATATTTCGGGGTGTGTAGTCCTTTTTGTGGTATCAGAGCTAATGTTTACCAAAAACCAGACTGGATAGGACGCGTGAGTGATATGCGACCGGGTATATACGAACGAAGTAAGTGTATTTTTTTTTATAATTATATAGATAGTTAGTGACATGGATCAAAGTACGAGACGTCGTGGAGGACAACGAACGCATGAACGTGCACCCGAACCGCAGGTTGAGAATCGTGATGCGCGTGAGGGTACAGCTGCAGCTACTGCTGCTACAGTTGCGGCTGCTGAAGCGCAAAGACAGAGAGAAATGGACGAGCATTTGATAGCCGCATATGAGCGAGGTCGTCAAGCGGCAGATCAGAATAGGCCGGACCTTGCGGCTAATCAGGGTGGTGCAGGAGATCACTTTCGACTACTATACGACTCTTTCATGCGATTAGGACCTCCTAAGTTTGACGGGAGTGGAGGTTATACAGCAGCTGAAGAGTGGCTCGCCGGGATCAAGACGAAGTTGATATTATGCCGAGCTCCTGACGAGGATAAAACTGAGTTGGCAGAACATCAGTTGGAGAGCACTGCTCGGTTTTGGTGGGATGGTGTTAAAAACAATTTCCAGGGGGATGCACCGAGGATTCCCTGGGAGTGGTTCGAGGAGCAGTTTACTCGTCGATATTTGGGCACGATACATCAAGAGGCACTACGAAGGCAGTTCATAAATCTTCCCCAGTCCAATCATTCGATAGCTGAATACAACAACTTGTTCTTGAGTTTGTCTCGGTATGCACCGGACATTCGGAATGATGCACATCGCTACAGGAGACAGTATGTTGAGGGCTTGGATCCAGAAATTGCGATAGTGGTGGACAGTCCTACTGTGGTTGGGATACATGCTTTGATGGAGTATGCGGAGCAGGTTGAGGTACATCATCAGAGAAGATCTCAACAAATAAATGAAAGAAATGTAAAGGCGAGGATGGAGAGACCGATGCGTCAGAGTCAGCCTGTGCGTGTTATACATCCACCGAGGTCAGCTTCCCAAACTCCGACAACACCAGGGACAATGACCAGTTCGAGTTCGCCAAGCATACTGTGGTGCCGTAGATGCAGGAAACCACATCCAGAATCAGAGTGTCGATATTTGAAAGGTACTTGCTTTATCTGTGGCAGTAGTGATCATTGGGCACGAGACTACCCTAAGCAGCGACAGAGTTTACCAGGCTCTAGCCACACATGATCATTGGCAGGTCGAGGACGTGGCGTACCCCCATTCAGAGGCAGGGGTCTACTTCCTCAGAGGGGAGGACGATCTGGAGGGCCAATTGCAGTTCATGCAGTGAATACAGGTGAGTCGCAACAAGAGGTAGCCGAGGAGGAGAAGACAGATCAGCAGACTGATCTGATGGCATGTACTCTTTGTATTTCCGGACATCCAGCTTATGTTTTGATTGACACGGGTTGTAGTCATTCTGTAGTCTCAAGCGTTCTTGTCGAGAAATGCGGATGGAAAGTTATGTCGAGCGAGAAAACGATGGAAATTCATACTCCTCTCAGGAAAACCACGCAAGTGATCAAAGAATGCCAATGTGTACGAATCAAGGTGGACGGTCGAGAACTTTCAGGAGATTTGTTAGTGATGGATATTGAAGATTATGACGTGCTCTTGGGTATGGATTGGTTGACGAAACATGCTGCAACAATTGATTGTCCACGCCGAACAATTCGATTTGAAGTGCCAGGAGGGTCTATTTGCACGTTACGATATCGACAAACCGGGGATCACATCTTGCACATTTCTGCATTAGAGGCGAAACACCTAATATCGTCCGGGTATGCTGCATATCTAGCAACAGTTATCTCTGTTTTCTCGAATGTTCCAAATATCTCCACCATTCCAGTCGTGGCGGAATTTCCAGATGTATTTCCTGAAGAGATCGCAGGACTACCACCTGAAAGAGATGTTAAATTTGGCATTGAACTATTACCTGGTACGACACCAATTTCCAAGACTCCCTACCGTATGGCTCTAGCAGAGCTTAAGGAATTGAAAGTGCAGTTGGAAGAGTTGTTGGAAAAAGGATTCGTTCGTCCGAGTACTTCACCTTGGGGAGCTCCTGTTCTCTTTGTGCGTAAGAAAGACGGAACTTTGAGGTTGTGTGTGGATTATCGGGAACTGAACAAGGTGACAGTGAAGAATCGATATCCATTACCGCGAATTGATGATTTGTTTGATCAGTTAAGAGGTTCATCAGTATATTCCAAAATCGATTTGAGAACGGGGTACCATCAGATGAAGATTAAGACCCAAGATGTGGAGAAGACTGTGTTTCGAACTCGATATGGCCATTATGAGTATTTGGTAATGCCGTTTGGATTAACTAATGCTCCTGCAGCTTTCAAGGACCTTATGAATCGGGTTTTTCGAGACTTGTTGGATTCAAGCGTGGTGGTTTTTATTGATGATATCCTGGTGTATTCGGGATCACACGAATAGCATTTTGAACATTTGCGTTTGGTGTTACAGCGATTGCGGGATCACAAGTTATATGCTAAGTTGTCGAAATGCGAGTTTTGGTTGGATCAGGTGTCATTTCTGGGACATGTAATTTCTAGTGAAGGTGTAGCAGTAGACCCTGAAAAGGTACGAGCAGTGACGGAATGGAGCCGACCGATTAATGTAAGCGAGATAAGAAGTTTCTTGGGTATGGCAGGATACTACAGACGTTTTGTGCAAGGATTCTCGCAAATATCACGACCATTGACAACATTGTTGCACAAAAATGTCAAATTTTCATGGGGCGAGGAACAGGAATGGAGCTTTCAGGAGTTAAAGAAACGGTTGGTTTCAACGCCAATTCTAGCGATGCCGGATTCGAAACAAGACTTTGTAGTTTACACTGATGCATCACGAGTTGGGTTAGGCGCAGTGTTGATGTTCAAGATAGACATGTGATAGCCTATGGATCACGGCAGTTGCGACCACACGAGCATAATTATCCGACTCATGATTTGGAGTTAGCAGCAGTGATCTTTGCACTAAAGCTTTGGCGATATTATCTATATGGAACAAAGTGCAAAATTTTCACCGACCACCAGAGTTTAAAATACATATTTACACAGAAAGAGCTAAATATGAGACAGAGAAGATGGCTTGAGCTAATGAAGAACTATGATTTGGAGATTCAATACTATGCCGGGAAAGCCAACGTGGTAGCAGATGCATTAAGCCGGAAAGGTCAAATCAATTTAGCGTCGATGATTACTCAAGAATCACGATTGCTCGAAGAGATGAGATTGATGGGTTTGTATGTTGGAGCATCTTCGGAGTTCACGAAGACGTTAACTGCTCGATTGGCTAGTACGAGACCTTCGATAATAGCAGCAATAATGTTGGCGGCTGTGAGTATTCAACCAGGAATGTACGAGCGCATGAGAAATGCACAAAAGCAAGATCCAAAATGTCAAAAGTTTCGAGAAGGTGTCGACTCGGGTCAAGATACTCCTTTTTGTGTTGACAATGAAGGTATATTATGTTTTGGCGATCGTATTTGTGTACCAGATGATGTAGAATTGAAGTCATTAATCCTATCTGAAGCGCATGAGTCGGGGTATACGATTCACCCTGGGGAAGTCAAGATGTATCAGGATTTAAAGAAGTACTTTTGGTGGCCTAACATGAAACAAGAAGTGGTACAGTATGTGGAGAAATGTCAAGTGTGTCAACAAGTTAAAATAGATCGACGCAAGACAGCTGGACTTTTACAGCCGATTGTACGACCCAAGAGTAAGTTCGGAGCAATCACGATGGATTTTGTGAGCGGATTTCCAGGGCAGTGGGGCGATATGATACGATTTGGGTGATTGTGGATAGGTTGACAAAGGTAGCTCATTTTATTCCAACCCAAACAGATGCAACGGGAAAAGACCTAACCGAAGCATTTATGAAGTTCCAGTTTAAGTATCACGGATGTTCTCGGACAATAAGCTCTGATCGTGATACCCGTTTTACATCAAATTTTTGGCAAAGTTTTCAAGAGTCGATGGGCACAAAACTGAACTTTAGTTCCGCACATCATCCACAATCTAACAGACAATCAGAAAGGACGATCCAAACATTGGAGGACATGTTACGAGCTTGTGTTTTAAGTTTCAAAGGAAGTTGGATTGATTATTTGCATTTGACTGAATTTGCATACAACAATAGCTACCATTCGAGCATCGGAATGCCTCCATTCGAAGCGCTATATGGGCAGTCATGTCAGACACCGTTGTGGTGGAAACAAGCTGGGACTTATGTACCAACTGGACCTGAAATGATGCAACAAACAGCTGAAAAGTCTCGAATTGTGTTAAATCGACTTAAAGCGGCTCAAGAACGACAAAAGTGATATGCAGATGTACGTTAGAGACTTTGGAATTTCCAGAAGGTGAACATGTCTGGCTCAAGGTGTCCCCAATCCAAGGAGTACATCATTTCGGTGTGACTGGGAAGCTAAGTCCTCGCTACATTGGACCTTTCCAGATTCTACGACGAGTGGGACCAGTAGCATATGAGCTTGCCTTGCCTCCATCATTGGATCGAGTACATCCGGTGTTCCATGTGTCGCAACTTCGACGTTATGTGCGGGATCCCTCTCATCATCTAGATTTCTCTGAGTTACGATTAGATGATACACTCGAATATCATGAAGAACCGATGTAAATTTTGGATTGGAAAGAACAACGGCTTCGGAATCGAACCATTTCATTGGTGTTGGTACAGTGGGGTCATCATTCAAAGAACGAGGCGACTTGGGAGTTAGAATCGAAAATCCGAGAGCGATATCCCGAGCTATTCCATGAATCAGGTACAAGTTTCGTTCAAAGGATTGAACAAGGTTTTTAAGGAGGGGGGATGTTACAGTAAATAATTAAAGAAACGTTAATAAGTAATTAAAAAGAAGAAGAAGTAATAAATTGTATTGTAGTAGGACATTTAATGCATTTATGGCGCCAAGGATCTTTCTACAATTTGAAACCTTACAAGGGGTAAATTGCAAAAGTTCAATTAAATAACTTTCTTTTCCTTTCTCTGGATTGTTCCTACCGCCATATTCTCTTCTCCTTTGTCTCCACCGTGGGTTAACAAACAAAAATTCCTTTGTTTCTCTCTTGCCGTGGGAAAAGTCAAAGCAAAATAAACACTCTTTGGTACTTTGTGTGTTCACACCATCAAGGTGATTGAATATTTAATACCTATCATACTTCTTGATGTTGCTTTTCTATTCTTCTCTCCTTGCCGTGGGTATGGTAAAGCAAACAAAGGTGCAATTAATTTAGAGTTCATGTTGTATGCAACATAAGCATGCAACATAAGTATGCAAAATAAGTAAGTGGTATGGTTACTAAATTATAATTTAGTGTTCATGTTGCACCAAATAACAAAACCTTAGTATAATTTGTGTACAAGCATGTTGTAAGCATGTTGTACTTAATTAAGATCATGCTGTGAATTGCTTCAAAGAGACCATGTTTGGTTTGAATATTAGTTATCTTGTTCAATTTTAATACCAAACCAAATTCAATTTAAAGGTATACATGCCCTTGGTGTTTATATTCAATTGTCATTTATTCAATTACCATTTAAACTCAATTCAAAATCTATAGTTCAATCTTAAAAAGAAGAAAAGAAATATTAGCAAGACTCAAATATGTTATCATCTTGGTTTAGGTAGATTTACGGGGGATCAAGAGAGATTGAGTACAGACGCTTAGTGATTCGATACGCAACGACTACTCGTCAGGTGCGTAGTTTTACTTTCGAAGTTACAAGAGGTTTGATTCTGAAATGTATATATGATATGTTACATTTTGATATCCGATTGAATTGCATATTTTGAAAATTCATCATTCATGATTATATTGACTACTTGTATTGCATAATGGAGTATCATTTTGTCCGGTTACCTATATTGCTTGTTCTCCGTTTTTTATCTTCTGAAATGATATCGAATTTTGCAAAAGAAAGGTAATATACGAAGGATGAGGATCGCAACCTGACTTCGCAAAACAGGATCTTTATGCGCATATAGAAACTGTCCCCTTTTGTGCTCAGTACTGGTTGAGATAGGGGATTATATTACTTATTTGGACCTAACGATGAGACGTTGGGTCAATGATTTTGATATGTGATTGTTTGAATTAGGAAATGTCTCGAAATGATGTGAATTGATATGAAATCTGAACTGAATTACCAGACCTATATTATTATAGTTTGAATAGTAAGAACCGCTTGATACCATATATACTCGAGACATGTTATGTTTCTTTCTTCTCTTATTGTTTGATAATCGTTTTCATTTATTATATTGTCATAATATCATTATCTTTGCATATTGTGGATAATAAGTTTCAGGTACATGATTTCTGGTAAATACGAAAGTAAATTTTGTGCATCGGGTGTATAATACTATATCAGGGTGTATATTTTGTGCATCGGGTTTTCATATCTTTGTGTTGTTGATACTTGTGAAAATTCCGATTTCATGTTATACCTTTTGTATATATGTACTTGTAAACCTTTATTGTGTATGATCGTTTCTTGTTATATCATTGTATCTTTCTAGAAATGTTACATCTGAAATGGTATTATGATTATGTGAATTGTAAATGCTATATTGATTATGCTTGATTGTTAGTCTTACGAGTACATTTGTTCATGTATTCGTGGCGGGGATGTATTGCCCTATATTTCGGGGTGTGAGAGTCCTTTTTGATCCACTGTCAATTTTCAGCGCTTAAATCTTAGAATCTCTATTACTCATGCTCGCTTTTTTCTTTATCAGATCCTGTTATATAAAAAGTTTGGAATTTCGTGTGGTTGTGCACAGCAATGTTGAAGGCTTTATAAGGTCCCTATAGTTAATGATAATTGTTCAGTCTTAACTCTTAATCAGCACAACAACAAAAAAAATTTGTTCCAAATAAGTTGGAATAGGTTAGAGATGAAGTGTGTGTATGTATATATATATTCGAGAAGAAGGGGAATCTTTGTTTCAAGTCTAATTCAAACTTTTGATTTAATATCTTTTAGAATTGGATTTCGAATTCGCGATTTTTTTTTTTAGAGAACATTGCTCTTAGCCACTAGATCAATAGTTGATTCTTGAAATGAAGTTTATATTAAATTTCATCTTTATAAGATTGACTGAATTTTTACATTAGCTCGTCAAGCTTATCACAATCCTAACTCATTTTCAAATTTTGGACTCAGTATTTAAACATAAGCGGAGTTAAATAATAAGAGTTCAGTGTTAATAAAAAGCCCAGAAAAAATTAGACGACTTCAGTAGATTTTTAAATTAAAAAGTTTACCTGAATTAACCAGTGTAACTATTCCACAGGCAATTAATTGTTATTTTTGACATGCTGTGTTGCTGGTACTGTCAAGTCTTTTTGCTGGCAGCCAACTGTTGCCTCGTGCAACAGACATCATTTGCATTTCTGCGATAATTAACTGGCACCGTTTGGCTGCTGAGGCCTCTGTGTGTAGCAGAGTGGCACTAGAATGCGGAGTAGTTGCTTTGTAAACATCTGTTAAATTTTATGATTTTTAATACTAAAATAATATATAAATTCTTGAATGTATTTGTAAGCATCTTTTAAATTTTAAGATTTTTTTTATCAATTTATTTAAATTGTCAAATTTTCATTAATAAAATTGTCAAAATAACTCATTATCAGGTGATCATTTCTCTTCAATTAATTATAAGGATAATTAACACATATATATGTATGAATTGTCCTTATAAATAATAGAAACAACATCTTTATTTGTTTTTATCTTTTAGAAAAATAGCTAAAGCAACATATGTTCCATTAACTTAAAAGGCTAAGGTATATAACATTCTTATTTTCAAAATATTTCCTAAAGTAAATAGTGAACAAAATAACAATTTGTTTAAGGTTATTCAGAAAAAAATTAATAAATGTTATTGACTAATCTAAACTAGAAGTTTCCAACTGCGTCGTGTGTCCGGTTTGCAAGACACGCAGACACGACAATCTGGTACGTTGATTTTTTACAGCTTTGTTATTAATTGTTATTGTTTGATTTGATAATTTGTGTCAACTTTTCTCAGGTTTCGAGTAGAGAACTAATTTTTTTTAAATTCATATGTATTGCGCTCGCAACTCGGATCTTATTAATTGAACGGACACGCTGAAGGACAAGCTGATTAGCGTGTCTTATTAATTGTTGTGTATTAATTGTTTTTTAACTTTTGTTTGGTAATTGGTTTGTATTGGATTAAACGCATCTCTTGTTTGACAATTTGCAAAACAAATTAGTACTAACCATGCACAATTGAGTTTTGGTGAGTTGCAGGTTTATACAGGTACACATTGATAATGCAAATGCTCAAACATGCATGTACAAGTCAAGACAATCACATATGCATCAAGAGCAAGTCATTTGGGCATTTCCAGAGCCATTCATTACCATAACGCATGCCCAACCCGTCATAACGGGTTGAAGAGGAGAAGTGTTGAAGAACATAGGAGTTTCTAGAGCCATGCATTACCATAACACATGCCTAACCCGTCACAATTGAGCACCAGAAAGAGCACTAAAGTCTTCTCCTACAGCTGCCTAACATGAGAGACTTAGGATAGCTACAATCATCTAATTGTCAATACGAGAACACTTATTCTATCTAGCTTTGTTAGCATTTTGGTGCACTACATTGTGTTGTCAAGTAGTACATCACCGTCTTTGATTGTGTTGTCAATTAAACCTTTTACCTTGTAGAGTGGTGTCGTCCCTTGCATAGATTTAGGAATCTAATATTTGTTTGCTTATTGAGAAGAAACCAAAAATAGGTTCCGTAATTGTAAAGAACACTTATTGTTTAGTGGAATCGGTCGGGGAAGGAAGTTTTGGTTTCGGGACTCTCGTGGATGTAGGCCTAGTTTGTTTGAAGGTCAAACCACATTATATCACATGTTCTTGTGTTCTCTTGATCTCTCATGCTCTTTACTCTCTCTCTCTATACTATACTTGCACTTTGTTATCTTGATTTGCTCAATTGTTATTAGTACTTCCTTGCTTGTGATTTTAGCTAGGTGATTAAGGTCTAAAAGTTTGAATTGTGATTGTTGAAAATGCTTTCGCACTAACATTTGACCTTAGGACCCTCATTCTAATAATTGGTATCAGATTCAGGTTCATACTTAGCTAATTGTCAAAATCTTGATAGTTCTTGATCTTGTCTTGTGAAAAATGGCACAATTGAAGTTTGTGAAAGAATCACCAATCTTTGGTGTAGGTTGTACAAGTTTCTCTTTTTGGAAGAGTTGTATGGTAAACTATCTTAGTCTACTTGAGCTTTGAAAAGTTGTAGAGAATGGTTTGACACCCAAATATGAAATTGATGGTGTTACCTTGACTAAAGAGTCCAAAGATCTCAATATTCAAATGATAATTCCATGAACACTATACTTAGCTCAATTCAAGATACTATTGCACTATCTCTCACTCACTCTACAAATGCCAAAGAAATTTGGAATACCTTAGCACTTAGATATAAGGGTAATGAACACATGAAAAAGACCCGTAAAATTGGCTTAGCAACAAAATTAGAAAACATGAAGTTTGAAGAAAATGAGTCTTTTGAAAATCTTTATCATAGACTAACATCTTTGAGAAATGAATTGTAGAAGTTGATTCTAGCATTTGTGATGACGATTTTGTAGGAAAGCTCTTAAGGATGGTGTCTAAAAAACACGGATGGGATGGCATCGTGAGCTCAATCGAAGTTTTACAATCTAAAAGCCTCACTTATCAACCCAAAGATGTGTATGCACAACTATGCTCACATGAGGAAAATCACAAGGAAGTGAAGTGCTCAACCTCAATGAAATCCTTGACCTTGTCCGCACAATCTTCATACAACATTCCCTACAAGTTCGAAACAAGCGAATTTGTCTACCTCACTCTTCAAGGACAAAGACCTTATCACCAAACTCGTGAAATGAGGCATTGAATTTGAAAGAAAGCTGAATGAGAAAAGGATAGTTCAAGGCAAGAAGGTGATTTGCTTATCATGCAATAAAGAAGGGCGTAGCATTCAAAATTGCTACATCATCTTACAAGAAAGCTATGCAAGCTACTTGGCTAAGTGAATCCGAAGAGAGTGAAGATGATGAAGAAGAAGTTAATCTCAGGAGAGGAAAAGTAGAGAATAAGATAGCCCTTGTCGGAAAGAAATCAAGGACATGCATGGAGATAGCTCTTGAGTCATAAAGAAACAAAGCATGACGAATCCAAAGAGATTCGTATCATAAAACGAATAGCTCAAGCTAAAAATGACTATGCTAAGAAAAAGAAGAAGCCTCAAGGAGACTTGAAATCTCAACATACATTTTAAGGATAGATACTTCCAAGATGATTAAAAAGCTCTTGAGCCCTTCAAATTCGAGAAAGATGGAGAAGCAATTGATACTTCCGAAGATAGATGTTGCAAAACGAATTGAGAAGTCTTTGAGTCTTGCAAGAGTAGATGCTTGTGTACAAGAAAAGATAGCTCAACCAAAGGAAAAAACTACAAGTGCTCAAGAAATAGAGGTCACTAGCCAAGCTAATATGATAGAAATTGACCTCTCTAAATATCATCATGAGTCTAGTGATGATGAGTCTTATGATTTGGATAAAGATCAGGAGTCGTTTGATGCAGTTAAGCTTAAAAAGTTGCTTGATGAGTCCAAAAAGTCTATGGATGTTAAAGATGCTATGATCAATGATCTTAAGTCTAATATTGAATTACAATAAATTAGGGTTAATGACCATGAGACCAAAGTCAATTTAGGTAAAGAAAAGAAATTAAAAGAAGCACATCCTTGGGCTTCTAAATTTGTTAAGTTTGTTAAATCTTCAAACCATGACACTAAACCTCATTATGATAAGATGTATATTGGTCAAGGTCCACATAATAAAATCGGTCTTGGATTTGTAAAGAAACAACCTTCTAAAATTGAAAAGCAACTTAAGCAAAATGGTAAATCTATTCAAGCTAAAAATCATGCCTATATGTATAACAAGAGATATACTAAGAAAATCAAGTTCAACAAATCTAATTCTAGAAAAATAATAAATAAACCTAGAGTTAGAAATGATTATGGAATTACCAACCAACATAGAGCTCAATCACAAAAGTTTTATGTTAAGAATAGATATGATAGATTTCAAGAGCTACATGATATCAAGAAACTTGGTAACAATTTTCAAAGAAAAAGGTTTAATGGTATTTTTCAATCAAGACATAACCCTAGAAATATGCTAAATGATCATAAGAGTTAGCAATTTTCAAAGAAAGAGATACAATAATGTCTACCAATCAACATTTCATTCAAAAACATAAGAAATTTTCATGATAAGTATAGATTAAGGATGAGTTATTGGAAATCAATTAACAAGAATAACTATGATCATAGCAATATTAACTCAAAGACTATCTTTTGTTCAAAAATGTTTGAATTTTGGACATCAAGATCGATTTTGTTGTGTTAAAAATGATAAGAGTATAGTTTCATTTTATGTGTCCAACACAAGGGGAACTAAATCATTTGTCTAGAAAGTCACTAGGCTCTTCTAATTTGATTTCATTTTTGAGTATTATGTTGAGGGGAATTCATATAGCAAAATGTATGATTTCATGACCATTTAATTAAATCATATGTTTTTGTGAATCATGATTGATCTTTTTATCAAAATCATAACTTATTATGAGCATTTGCATGAGTTTAAACATCATATGACAGCTGAATTGAGTCCTATAAATATCAAGATCAAATTTGGAGCATAGCAGAAAATTAAATCACAATTAAATGCAAAAATATGTGCTTGCATTATGGAATTCGTTACAACGGGTCAGGGACGCATTATAACGGTTGAAAACTCGTTTTAACGGGTTAGAACATCAAAAACTAGCAATTGAAAATGTTGGTTGTGTTACATAAAAGAGAAGAGAGACCTGTCATAATGTCTGAGAACCCGTTATAACAGGTAGATAACCCATTACAACGGGTTGTTGTAACGGGAGAGTAAAAACTTCATATTTAAGATCATCCTTCCTCTCTAAACCACATCACTTGTATTTCTATGAGCAAAATTCTCTTTCTCAGAAGGTACTCAGCAAATTTACACTCCTCAAAACCCTACTCCAATCAATTTCTTTCTTTCCTCTCAAGCCAAAATGATTTTCTCAACAATCGTTGCCCTAGTCGTCCTTACATAAATCTGTCACGTTGCATCGCATGTTCTTGTATTTTCTTGATCTTTGCTCTTTACTCTCTCTCTCTCCCCTCCTCTCTCTCTTTACCATACTTACATTTTGTTATCTTAATTTGCTCAATTGTTCTTAGTACTTACTTTTTTTTTGTGATTTTAGCTAGGTGATTAAGGTCTAAAAGTTTGAATTATAATTGTTAAAAATACTTTCGCACTAGCACAGACCTTAGGACCCCATTCCAACAATAGGTATCAGAGCCCAAAGGTTCATACCTAGCTAATTGTCCAAATCTAGATAATTCTTGACCTTATCTTGTGAAAAAATGTCACAATTGAAGTTTGTGAAAGAACCAACAATCTTTGATGTGGGTTGTAAGAACTTTTTTGGAAGAGATGTATGGTAAACTGCATTAGTCTACTTGAGCTTTGAAAAGTTGTAGAGGATGGTTGGACACCCAAATATGAAATTGATGATGTTACCTTGACCAAAGAGTCCAAAGACCTCAATATTCAAATGAAAATGCCATGAACACTACTTAGCATAACTCATGAGATTATTGCACTATCTCTCACTCACTTTACAAATGCCAAAGAAATTTGAAATGCCTTAGTACTTAGATACGAGGGTATTGAACACATGATAAAGACCCGTAAAGTTGGCTTAGCAACAAAATTAGAAAACATGAAGTTTGAAGATAACAAGTCTTTTGAAAGTCTTTATCATAGACTTGTATCCTTGAGAAATGAATTTGTAGAAGTTGGTTCGTATTAGTGATGAAGATTTTGTAGGAAAGCTTCTAAGGATGGTGTCAAAGAAACTCGGATGGAATGGCGTCGCGAGCTCAATTGAAGCCCTACAAACTAAAGGCCTCACTTATAACCCGATGAGGTGTATGCACAACTATGCTCACATAAGGAGAATGACAAGGAAGTGAAGTGCTCAACATCAACCAAATCCTTGGCCTTACCCACACAATCTTCATACAACATTTCCACAAGTCCGAGTCAAGCGAAGTCATCTACCAAAATCTATATCAAGTACTCTCCAAGGACAAAGACCTTCTTACCAAACTCGTCAAATGAGGCATAGATTTTGAAAGAATGGTGAATGAGGTGAGAATAGTTCAAGGCAAAAAGGTGGTTTGCTTATCATGCAACAAAGAAGGACACAATGTTCAAAATTGCAATGTCATCTTTCCTCAAAAGAGAAGACACAAGAAGGACATTTTAAGAGAACTCAAAGAAATCAATACAAGCTACTTGGTTAAGTGAATTCGAAGAGAGTGAGGATGAGGAAGAAGAAATTAACCTCGGGGGAGGTGAAGTCGAGAATAAGCTATTCCTCATCGGAAAGAAACCAAGAACTTGCATGAAGATAGCTCGTGAAGTCATGAAGGAACAAAGCATGACGATTCCGAAAAAGATAAGCAAATGGCTCAAGCTTAAGATGACTATGCTAAAAAACAGGAAGAAGCCTCAAAGAGACTTGAAATCCCAACATGCATCCCAAGGATAAACACTTCCAAGATGATTGAGAAGCCCTTGAATCCTTCAAATTCGAAAAAGATGGAAAGCCATTGACACTTTCAAAGATGAATGTTGCAAAGCAAATTGAGAAGCCTCTGAGTTTTACAAGGGTAGATGCTTATGAACAAGAGAAGACAGCTCAACCCAAAGGCAAAGACTATAAGTGATCAAGAATTAGAGGCCCCCAACCGAGCTAAAAGTATAAATTGATCTCTCTAGATATCATGATAAGTCTAGTGATGACGAATCTTATTATTTGGATAAAGTTTAAGAGTCTTTTAATGTGACTAAACTTAAAGAGTTGCTTAATGAGTCCAAAAAGCCTTTGAATGTTAAAGATACTATAATTATTGATCTTAAGTCTAAGATTGAATTGCTAGAAACTAGGATTAAAGACCTTGAGACCAAAGTCAATTTACAAAAAGCAAAGGAATCAAAAGAAGCATGTCCTTGGACTTCTAAATTTTTTAAGTTTGTTAAATTTTCAAACCATGACACCAAAATTGACTAGGATAAGATGTATATTGATCAAGGTCTACATGATGAAATCAATCTTGGATTTGTAAAATAACAAACTTCTAAAATTATAAAACAAGCTAAGTCAAATGACAAGCTTATTCAAGCTAAAAATCATGCATATATGTATAACAAGAGATACACTAAGAAAATCAAGTTCACTAATCTAATTCTAGAAAGGTGGTAAACAAACCAAGAGTTAGAAATAATTATATGATTACCATCCAACATAAAGCTCAACCATCAAAGCTTTATGTTAAAGATAGGTATGATAGATTTCATTAGATACATGATAACAAGAAACTTGGTAATAATTTTCATAGGAAAAAGTTAATGGTGCTTTTCAACCAAGACATAATACTAGAAATATGCTAAATGATCATAAGAATTTTAGTAGTAATTTTTTAAAGAAAGAGATACAATAATATCTACCAATCAAAATATTATCCTAGAAACAGAAGGAATTTTATGATAAGTATAGATTAAGGGTGAGTTATTGAAGACCAATTAATAAAAATGACTATGATCGTAGCAATATTAACTCCAAGACTATCTTTTGTACATCTTGATTGAATTTTGGACATCAAGATTGATTTTGTCGTATTAAAAATAGTAAGAGTATAGTTACATTTGATTTGCCTAGCATAAGTGGAACTAAATCAATTATCTAGTGAGTCACTAGACTCCCCCAATTTGATTTTCTTTTTGAGTATTATATCGAGGGAGAGTCATGTAGCAAAATGTATGGTTTAATGTCTATTTGATTAAATCATATATTTTGTGAATCTTGGTTGATCTTTTTATCCAAATCATAACTCATTCTGAGCATTTGCATGAGTTCAAACATCATATGACAGCTGATCTGAGCCTTATAAATATAAAAAAAAACTAATTTGGAAGCATAACAACAAATTAATTCACAATTAAATAAAAATTTGGTACTTGCATTATGAAATTTGTTACAACGGGTCAGGAATGCGTTATAACGGTTGAGAACCCGTTATAACGGGTTAAAAATTGCAAAACTAGCCGTTGGATCAATTAAAACTAGGTGTTGGTGATATAAATGCATTTGTGTTACAAAGAAGGAAGGAGATTCGTTACAACGACTAGGAACCCATTATAACGAATGGGAACTCATTGTAACGGGTTCCTGTAATGGAAGACATCTGAAAGCTATTTTAATCTTTCCTCATATACATTCTTCACCATCTCAAACTTCAAAATAAAATATCTTCTTTCTCCTAGCAGTCTTCTAAGAGTCTTCACTCAAAAGAGCATAAAACCACCTAAGCTTCTTCTTCTAAATCAAAACGGCTCTTACAATAATTCTTGCCCTAATTCTCCTAATGGCTGCACCAAACTGATCAAAGACTATAAAGTTGGTGACAAAGAAGGGATCTAAGGCTAATCAAGCAATGGTACAACTTAAAAATGAGGGAAATCCGAAAATGATTTCAACTCAGGGTGTGAACATGCTCCTCACCTTAGAAGAACAAATCTTAAACCTAATCCAAACTCTTTGCCAATCATTATGAAAGGCATTCAACACCTTTTTCAACAAATATATCACAAGTTCATGATTGCAATGCTTGATGACAAGGATGGAGTCAATCTCACAATTCTAACTCCTTAGAACCCACAAGTATTCGGGCAAAAAGAAGATAAAGAAGAGATTAGTGAAGAAAAATAAATAAAAAAATTAGGATAAAGTTCTAAATTTGCTATGGTTCAATAAAATCTTTATTAGATAAAAGTTGGTCTCTCATGTCATGTTTAGTATGAAGATAATTATCATATCTTGTATGCATATTTGGTTTTAGATTAATGAAATGATTGCTTGCATCTTTTATGACTTGTCTCTTGTTATATTTCTTGATATTGCTTCTTTCTATTCTTGAAATTGCAAACTTAAATTGAAATAAAACTTGTGCTATAATTTTAAAAAATATATCATTAAAGGGAAGCAATTTATATCTTGATTGATTAGAAATACATGCTAAAATTTAGAGGAAGTATTTGAATTGAGCCTTTTGTCATAGTTTGCAAAAAAAGGAGAGAAATGTAGTGATGTGCATTATATTATATGCAATCACATATGATTTTGCAAATTGCCAAAACGGAGAGCTTGTTGGACTACACTAATCTCTTGTTTGACAATTTGCAAAACAAATCAGTATTAACCTTACACAATTGAGTTTAGGTAAGTTGCAGGTTTATATAGGTACATATTGATGATGCAAAGGCTCAAACATGCATGTACAAAGTCAAGGCAATCACAAATACATCAAGAGCAAGTCATTTGAGCGTTTCCAGAGCCATGCGTTACCATAATCAAGAACAACCCGTCACAACAGGTTCCCAATCCATTGTAACGAATTAAAGAGGAGAAGTGCGGAAGATAGAGGATTTTCTAGAGGCTTGCGTTGTCATAACACATCACCAACCTGTCACAATGGGTTTCTCACCAGTTATAATGGATTTCCAACCCGTCACAATGAGTTCCTGCTCAGAAGAGCCTATAAGTTAGTGAACCAAGAAGAGAAGGGCAAAACTAGATAGTTGTCAACCTGTTACAACAGGTTATGTAACAGGTTCCCTATTCTGTAATGCAAGAACAAAATTTCAAGACTCCAAGACTTCAAGAAGTGTCCAGCCTATATATGCCTTGAGGGTACGAGCCAGGAAGATCAATTTAGCCATCCCTAAATTTTCAAACACATAATTGAGCATTAGAAAGAACACTAAAGCCTTCTCCTATAGATACCTAAACCTGAAAGAATTAGGATAGCTTCAATCATCTAGTTGTCGATTTAAGAACACTTGTTTGCTAGCTTTGTTAGCCTTTTGGTGTGCTACATTGTGTTGTTAAGTAGTGCATCTTTGTCCTTGATTGTGTTGTCACTTATCAATCAGATATTTTACCTTGTAGAGTGGTGTAGCCCCTTGCATAGGTGTAGGAATCTAAGATTGATTTGCTTATGTGAGAAGAAACTAAAGATATATTCCACAATTGTAGAACTCTGATTCTTTAGTGGATTCGGTCTCGGAAGGAAGTTTTTGTTCCATGAGTCTCATGGACGTAGGCCTAGTTTGTTTGTATGTCGAATCATGTTACATCGCGTGTTCTTGTGTTCTCATGCTCTTTGCTCTTTACTCTTTATATCTCTCTCTTTACTATACTTACACTTTGTTATCTTGATTTGCTAAAATATTCTTGGTACTTACTTGCTTGTGATTTTAGCTAGGTAATAAAGGTTTAAAAGTTTGAATTGTAATTGTTAGAAATGCTTCGCACTAGCACTTGACCTTAGGACCCCATTATAACACTTTATATCTAAATCTTAACTCATTCTGAGCATTTGCATGAGTTTAAAATACAAAGTGAAAGATGAACTAAAAAAACTAGCCATGGGAGGTTTAAATGTAGGTTGTGTTACATAAAATGGGAGAGAGACCCATTATAACAGTTGGGAATCCGTTATAATGGATAGGGAAATCGTTGCAACTGGTTGTTGTAACGAAAGGGTATAGAATGCTATTTAAACCCTTTCTTCTTCTCCAAACTTCATCACTTCAATCCTAGGAGTGAAAAAAATTCTTTCCCAATAGTTAATCGGAGAAAATTACACCCTAGAAAACCCAATTCCAACCAATTCCTTCTTTCTCTCTCAAACCAAAATGATTTTCTGAGCAATCATTGTCCTAGTCTTTCTTATGGTACCAAGTCCTCCGAAATCCCACGAGTTGGTAGCAAAAAAGAAACAAACCATATTCGTGAAATGGTTCGAATTGAAGAAGGTGAAGGGTCGGGACCGAACAATAGTTTGTAAAAGGTCTCTACGACCAAGAAGAAAAGAAGTGTTCCTAAAATACAAATGTAGTACACCAAAGGCTAGAAATTAGCAAAGAAAAGAACTGTTCTCGGATTGACAATTAGACAATAGAAGCTATCCTAAGTCCCTCATGTTTAGGTAGTTATAGGAGAAGGCTTTGTTTCTCTTTCTGGTGCTCAATTGAATGTTTGAAAGCTTGTGGGGGGTTCAGATCTCTTCCTGGTTCGTATCCCAATGTATATATAGGTTGAGCACTTCATGGAGTCTTGGAGTCTTGAAAATGGCCTGAAGTGTTACACATGTCTGTGACGCGTTACAGAGCCCATTACAACAGATTTCCATCTTTCCAGAATTATTCTTCTATGCTTCTCTGACTGTCGTCTGGGCCATCTTGAGCAGAAACCCATTACAACGGGTTGAGAATCCGTTATAACGGGTGGGCAAGACGTTATAATGCTTTTATGGTGCGTTATAGTAATGCATGGCTCTAGAAGTCCATTCTCTGCTCAGCTCTTCTCCTTCTAACCCGTTGTGATGGGTTGGGCACCCGTTGTGACGAGTTTGGGAACGCTTAGCTCTGTGAAGCTTGCTCTTGATGTTTTGAGCATGTCTTAACCTGTGTTAAGCATGTTTGAGCCTTTGCAACATCATGTTGTACCTGTGTTAACCTACATCTCAACAAAACTCAATTGTGCAAGGTTTGTACTTATTTGTTTTGTAAATTGTCAAACAAGAGATGAGTTTAATCCAACAATCCTAACTCTCTCAAGTTTAGGAAGCTGTAGGAGAAGACTTTAGTGCTCTTTCTGATGCTCAATTAAGTGCTTGAAAACATGAGAAAGGCTATCTTGATCTACTTGGTTTGTATCTCCAAGGTATATATAGGTAGGACATCTCTTGAAGTCTTGCAATCTTGATTTTCCT
Source organism: Eleocharis quinqueflora (assembly GCA_964058865.1). Classification (NCBI taxonomy): domain Eukaryota; kingdom Viridiplantae; phylum Streptophyta; class Magnoliopsida; order Poales; family Cyperaceae; genus Eleocharis; species Eleocharis quinqueflora. The sequence goes on from CAXKVX010000551.1 coordinate 144,096, forward strand.
CTCTTGCATTACAAAAAACAGGAAACCCATTACAGAACCTGTGGTAACGGGTTGGAGACTTTTTGAAACTGCCTTTCTTTGCTTGGTTCACTGACTTCTGGCCCTTCTGAACAAGAATCCTTTGTGATGGGTTAGGGACCCATAATGACGGGTTGGCAACCCGTTATGACGCGTCGGGGATGCCTATGGTAATGCATGGCTCAACCAATCCTATAGAAAATCCTTTGTATTCAGCACTTCTCATTTTCAATCTGTTACAATGGATTGGTAACCCATTGTGACGAGTGGACAATCTGTTATGACTGGTAGGAAACCCGTTCTGACGGGTTGTTCATGCATTATTGTAACACATGGCTCTGTGAAGCCTTTGTTTTTGCCCTTGTGACTTGATCTTGATATCGTTGTGATCGTTGTGATTTGTACATGCATTATTGTGCCTTGGCATCATCTTATTATACATGTATAAACCTGCAACTCACCAAAACTCAATTGTGCAAGGTTAGTACTGCTTTGTTTTGCAAATTGTCAAACAAGAGATGAGTTTAAGCCAACAAACTTCCCTTTTGTCAATTTGCAAAATCATATGTGTGTGCGTATAGTTCTCATGCACAACATCATACAATAATAAGTTATATAATAGTGTAAGGAATTCAGACAACAATGCGAGTACCTCAAGCTCTTTATAAAAGGGGATCCCTTCATCCTTTCTTCTACACACATCCTATATTGCAAAATCCATTGTTCCATCTTTATTGAGCTTGAAACACATTACCAAATCTTGCTCAAAGACTCAATCTCATTGATCTAAATTATTCTAAACTCTTAGAGAGATTGTATTGAGTGATTATCTTATTGTCTATCATGTTCAACTTTGTATTTTTCGTTGGCTTGGTGCTTCACCGGTGTGTGTAAGTGAGACCAAGTTTGACATTGTGTGAATAAGGTTGGTGCTCCACCGGTGTGTGTAAGGGAGGCCAATTCCTAATTTGTAAATTCACTTGTTGTAGTGAATCGACTCGATATTGTTATCGTGTTGGGGTCGGGAGTCTCAGAGAGTAGGATCGTCAAATCCGAACTCCGTGAAAATCCTTGTGTCATCTCTTGGATTGCTTTGTTTGCATGTTCTAAACTCTTCTCTTTATTTTCATTATTAATTTAGTTTAGAATTTGCTTGTGCTTAAAATTGCTTGAATTGATTGCAAATTGCAAAACTTAAAAGTTGACCCCCTGTATTTCTGGAATTGCTTAAATTAAGTCCCCCGGTTCAAACAAAGTGGTATCAGAGTAAGTTGAACTTGCTAACTAAGGTTTACTTAGTTACTAGTAAAGATCCACAAAATGATATTACCAAGTCGAACCTCACATATTTGGCCATCTCATATTGGAAAATATTAATGAAAAACCATTTAGAAATACTTGGAGTGTGGTATGTAGTAATTAAGGGATACATACCAAGCTATAAAGTAGGTATCACCATATCGACCAAAAGTTTCTTAAAGGAAAAAAAAAAGATAATGGTCATGTCGTCTATGCATTGTTATACTCGGTTGATGAGTCCATAACAGAAATTTTTGGTGAAAATTCTAATGCTTTTGAAATGTGGACCACTCTCTTGAAATATTCCAATTGTGGCTCATTTTCAATAGGAACAAATCTAATAGATGTAGAATCTAATGTTGACATTGTAGTGTAAGAAAAGATGAGACATGAATACTAGTGTGAGCTCAAGCGCACACAATGAACTAGCTTCTAAGGTGCAACAAGAGGCAGTCTCTTCAAGAATCGTGGAAAAGGATCGGTGTTGCATGACTATGGTAACATCAAAATCAAAAGGGAAGGCAATAGAACAAGATGAAGAAATTGAATGCTCTACTTTCACTAGCCGAGCTAGTGAGGTATATCTACCTTCAATTTAAATTCTAGAGAAAATGAAACCTCTATATGCTAATAAATGAAATCAAAAATAAAATTGAGGGATTAGTAAATGGATGTTGCCACAAGAATACTCATTGCAATAAAATTGATGGTTTAAATTGTAAATTTTGTGAACATAAATTGAAATTGAAAGATTACGAATTAAAGCTACTAAAAATTTAATGAACTAGAAGAGAATTGTCAAACACAAATAAAAGAATTAGAGTTATTAAAAGAAAAGGTGAAAACTTTAGAAAAAGAAAATAAAATCTTCAATTCATCTAGTACACTAAATAGAAGCACTAAATTTGATTTGAGTAGAATATATGAGGGACAAAAGCCTCATGACAAATCGAGTTTGGGTATAAGGAGAATTCAACACCTTCACAATCTAACAACCCTAAAAGTCCTAAAGGAAGAGATAAACAAATTCAAAATCATAGGAGGGAAAAACACCAAATTATACATTTATTACCTGTTCAACAATGCTAAGTATGCCAAAACCAAATCGGTCTCTAGGTACTTCAACTCATCATGGTCTAACAATGCATACTATAAGGGGCCAAATGGGTGGGGGTATGAAACAAAAATTAAAATTTTTGCGCAACTTGGTGTTTACAGTCAAACGCCAAGGGTTATGTTTCAACCAAAACAAATCTCAAAATCAATTTCGAAATAAAACTTTAATTATTCATACATCAAAAGTACCAAGCTCAAGAATTGAAAAATAATTTCTACACCCATTTTGTTAAGACTAATGAAAGCTCCCACTAGTTCCATGTGTAATTATTATTGACAACATGGTCATATCTCATTAGAGTGCACCCTTAGAAAGGAAGCAACAAATCAAAGGTTGCTTTGGTGCCAAAGGTCAAATTTAATAGGTTTAAAGTTGATATTGTTGGTTCTAATTTGGTGCAATTCAATTTAGGGTAAGAGCCAAATAACCAAATCCCTAAATTACGACAAATTATTGCAATTAAAACAATTCAAATAACTCTGTGCTACATGTTTGAAATAAAAAAGAGCGGAAGCGGGAACTTACGATCCATCTCTCGTCCAATCTTCTTCTTGAAGGCCTTGATAAGTCGAAGGAGATGTCTTTGCAAAACATGTTGAAAGATTCACCGACGAGTCCTTCCAAGCAATTACGGGTCGTCGTCTTATTCTCCAAGAGCACGAATGACTCGAGTAGTACAATCACCTAATGGAGTGGTGGATTGGAAGATATTCACAATACCTGTGCCCTAAACAATTATGTTTTGATTACCCGTAATGTTTGAAGATCCGACACTATTTATAATGGTGTTAACGTATCTTGGAAAGATACAAAATTAATTTTCAAATATTCATATAATATATGAAATTATATTCTCTCCAAATCCTATTATTCACTTATTTAAACAATTCCACGGAATTTGGTATAAAACTTAAAATATCAAATCAGAAAGATAACGATAAATCTAGGCAGTCAAAACCTATCTTGGAATAGGTCTCTTGCGCTCGCAATGGATTTCATTGCGGTCGCAATTGACTTGGTTTTCAGACTTGGTAGGCAATCTTCTGAAAAATCAGAAGATGAACTGCCAAATATTCTTATTCCATTGCGGCTGCAAAGGATCTTTGTGCAGCCGTAATAGACTTGCGTTTGGGTGTTTTTCTTGGGCTTTGATCAAACTTGTGTTGGGTTTAGCCCAAATAATATTTATGACTTTACATAACACCAATATATAATTTAATTAATCATAATCGGTCCATCAACAATTATAATTAATTTAATTTATTTCTATATACATTCGTGCCCAAAATCTTAGTGAAATACGTATAATACCTTTAAATATTGATTAATCACATTTCACTGCATATCCATATATTACTCCCCATAATATTAGGCGATAATACATGACATGTAGTAATCATATAACAGGTAGTTCAAACTTTATTTATTAAGAATTGACGTCTCGATTCCAACAAATATCCCCCAATAATTGATCCATATAAAATTTAAACAAACTCATATTTTAGTTAAGTTCTAAATTAAAAATCCTCTTTCGTAAACTTCAAATTTGTTATCTAGGGCTAGCAAGATTTGTATGGCAAAATTGCTACAATTAAGGGAGAGCCTTATTCAAAAACTCCTAGATTAAGGAGGAGCTTCTTGCTCAAATTATAATTGTGCATAAATTTAGAAGGAGCTTTATTGTTAAATGATAACTTAAACTTATGAAGCACAGAAACTGAGGGGGAGCTCATTCTTTTTCAAAAACCATCTTTTGTCGATTTCCAAAAAGGGGGAGAATATGGGCATGCATTTGGGTGAGAGATTGTTTTATCAAATAATGTCTCGGATTTGTCATTTACAAAACCAAACTTGAATTTAACATATTCCTTGTGAGTGTTTGTTTAGATCATAATTTAAGCAAAACAAAAAAGAAGAAGAAGCAAGAAAGGAGCTCAAGACAATATAGATGTTCAGTTATTTTATTTGAGCTTCTAATAATTTTAAATCAGTGATATTGAGTTTAAAATAACAAAAATGACAGTTCTGGAGCTACACAATTATATAACGTTTTATATAGTTATATAACTTTTTTCATAGTTATAAAACTTTGTAACTTATCTAAGCAACAACAAGCTTGGCAGAAAATATCTGAAAACGTTGTGTAGTGTTATGATAAGTTATATAACGTTGTAGGAAATTTATTTTGCTGCTCACTGACTCCAACAAAGCCAAATTGTTATAGAAAATTTTGTAACGTTGTACATCGTTTTTGACAAAAATTCAATAATGTTGTGTAACGTCACAATAAGTTATATAACATTGTATCAATAAAATGCCAAATAAACAGGCAAATTTTGAATTCCTAACAACTCCAACGGTAAAAAAAACTTTCCTACAACATTGTGTAAGGTTATAGTAAGTTATATAACGTTGTAAGGAACCCAAACAACAATGCAAGTGCTTCAAGCTTTTTATAAAAGGGGATCCCTTCATTCTTTCTTCTACACCCATCCTATATTGCAAAATTCATTGTTCCACCATTATTGAGCTTGAAATAAATTGCCAAACCTTGCTCAAAGACTCAATTTCATTGATCTAAATTATTCTAAACTCTTAGAGAGATTGTGTTTAGTGATTATCTTATTGTCTATCTCGTTCATCTTTGTATTTTTTGTTTTTCGTTGGCTTGGTGCTCCACCAGTGTGTGTCAGTGAGAACAAGCTCGACATTATGTGAGTAGGGTTGGTGCTCCATTGGTGTGTGTAAGGAAGGCCAATTCCTAATTTGTAATTTCACTTATTGTAGTGAATTAGCTCGATCTTGTTAACGTGTCAGGGGGTCGAGAGTCTCGAAGAATATTCTGGGTTGCTGGCTGCCCAAACTTTGAATTGACATGTTTTATTTCGGTCGCAACCTAGGGTCATTGTGCCCACAATAGAGTAGAAATTGTGTTTTTTCTATAAATTTCGGAGAACAAGTTTTGAATTGATAGGAAGCCTTGCGGTCGCAATGACTTTGGAAAGTAGCACAAACAATTGAATTGACAGGTTAATTGTGCCATTTTCAGAAATTTAATTTTCTATTAATTAGGATTAGATGTAAATTAATTGTAATTTAAGTTATATATATAATTTATTTATATATAATTACAATGAATTTTGCTACAAAATTACTACTATTTTATTTTAATATATAATTTAGCTAAATATCTATAATTAGTATAAATGCTTATAAAAGTCAAGATAAAATTGCTAAATTCTAAAAGGATTCAATTAAGATTTAAATGTGGTATTAAAGAATATTTAGTAATTTTCTAAAGGTTTTAGTAAATACTAAATATATTAAAAGTCTATATTTTGTAAAATATATGTATATATGTATTGTATTAACAAATAGAAAAATTGGAAAATTCTAATTTAAAGTCCATATTAGTTGATAATATAATATATGTATATGATGGACGAGTAGTTCTCTTTTAGGATACGTCAAATGTAGACTTTTTACACGATTTTGATCTATTTGAAGGCAATTAGAAATGTATGCCGCATCTTGTTAAATGATTGTGTTCGCTTCCGAACACTGTCGCTAAAGTTACAAGCAAGATGCCCCATGAAAGTTAAAAGGACGTGCGTTAGCAATAGATTATTAATTTATCCCTTCAGAGGATTAGTACATTTAGGTAGTTGCTAATACACATAAAGTAAGGTGCATAAAGAAAAGTAATGAGAAGCTATGTGCTAGTGATGTCTAGAAAAGCATTTGAGGCTTGGTACTTAAGTAGTCTGCTTGTGACTCACCTCTTTCACTTGACTAGCCTGGTCACTAGTATGTAGGTATGCCAATCGGACCCATCGGCAAGAGCAGCAAAATGTCTCAGTGCATAACACCAAAATACCTAAGAGTATTGACTGCCCCCATCGGGGCCTCATGTTGGATATTATTGTTAGTAAAAATGAAATTAATGGAGTCATTCTAGAGTTATTTTTGTTCAAGGCCTTTAAATAAATTTGTAAATTGTGATTAAGGAACGTGACGCATAAACTGATATTTCTCTTGTTTTCTAAAATTTTCCAAACAAATTGGCAATGATGAATCAGATTATGTTCCTAACTGGGGCAAACTTTCACCTATGGGAATCTAAACTTAGATTGTTTCTGGGGATGATGAAGTATGAAAGAGCACTATGTTATGACCGCCATGTACAAGCTGGAAAGGAGCCCACCGCTCCTGAAAATGTTGACATGGAGGATTGGGATCATAACCACAAGATGTGTCTAATGATCATGAAAATGACAACAAACAAAACTCTCCAAGGTGTATTCCCGACTAGGATTCTGGGGCTAAGAAGTACCTTAGTGCTTTAAAGCAGAAGTTCACCGTGAGTAAAAGGACACAAATTCGTACACTCATGACTAAACTTCACACTCTCAAGTACAAAGAGAAAACTAAGATTAGAGAGCACATCACTGAAATAATCAAGCTTCAACGTGCGCTTCTCTCGCACGAGTTTTATTTCTTTGATGATCTCCTCACTGAATAAATCTTCATGTATCTTCCTCCCTCCTTTAGTTAATTCAGTATGACTTACAACTGTCTGAAGGAAAAATGGACAGTGGCTGAGCTTGAAGCTCAGCTAGTACAGGAGGAGGAGAGATAGAAGTTGGCTAAGGGAGAGGAGACTCATGTTGTAACACCCAATCCCAGAAAAGATAAGCGCAAGATCAATAAGGAGAAAGAGCCCATTAAGGAAGCTGCAGGAAATAAGCAGAAAATTGACAATAATTCCGAGAAATCGGGAAGTAAGGAGATTTGTCACTTTTGCAAGAAGCCCAGACACATCAAGATAAACTGTACCAACTATGCTTCGTGGTTGAAAAAGAAAGGTATGTGTCATGACTTAGTTTGTTCTGAAGTAAATTTAAGTACAGTATCAAAATATACTTGGTGGTTAGACTCAGGTGCAACTTCTAACATCAGTATATCCATGCAGGATTAGCTAAACCTTCGATAGCCAAATCAAGTTGAACACTACATTTATGTGGGAGATGGCAGGAAGGTTGAAGTGAAGGCATAAGAAAGTTTAGATTGTTGTGTAGGACTGGATTTTAGTTGTGTTTTGATGCATTAGTGGTTCCATCCTTTCGAGGGAACCTAATTTATATTTCCTATTTGGACAAGAATGATTTTTTATGTTCATTTGTTAATGAAAATTTCAGTTTGTTTCAAAATTCAAAACTATTTGTGGTTCTTTTTCTTCTTACGACAATCTTTATTTTCTTGAAATTGACACTTCACATACAGAAGCCCTGTGCATTGATATAAGAAAACATAAATTAACTAATGAGAATTCAGCAATATTATGGCACAAACATTTGGGACATATTTCTATGCAAAGAATCCAATGTCTGTGTCTAATGATATTCTCACAACTTTAGACTTTACTAATACCAAAAATTGTGTAAGTTGTATAAAGGAAAAACAAACTAATAAACACAAGTATGATGCCAAAAAGTGTAACGACCTCTTAGAATTGATACATACTGATATATGTGGTCTTTTTTTAAAGGCTACAAGAAATGGTCACCGGTATTTTATCACATTCATAGATGATCATTCAAGATATGGACACATCTACTTAATTAAAGAAAAGGTTGAAGCGCTAGACATGTTCTAAAGTTATAAAGCGAAAGTTGAGTTACAACTTAACAAACACATTAAAGCCGTCAGATCTGATTGTGGTGGTAAATACTACGACAGATATGGCGGGTCAGGAGAACAACGTCCAGAACCCTTCGCAAAATTCTTAGAGGAATGTGGGATTGTGCCACAGTATACTTGTCAGGCTCGCCTGCAATGAATAGTGTTGCTGAAAGGCACAATCGCACCTTGAAAGACATGGTGAGAAGTATGATTGATCGTACAACTCTACTAAAAAGTTTGTAGGGGAGAAGCCTTGAAAACTGCAGCTTATATTCTCAACAGAGTTCCAACTAAAGCAACTAATAAAATCTCATTTGAGATTTATTTTGGGCGCAAGTCTAGTCTAAATCATTTTCGAATTTGGGGATGTCTAGCAGAAGCAAGGTTTTATAGGCCAACATAAAAGAAACTGGATGAAATAACTATTAGTTGCTATTTCGTTGGATACCGGGATATAAATTCTATAATTCAATAGAACATACGATATTCGAGTCAGGAAATGCAAAAAATTTCGAGGATAATGAGTTTTTGGAGGAAGATATGACCATGGATGACATTTTTGAGGAAGAGATGGATAATGATACTTCGAACCTTCATTCGGACTTTGTCACTATTCCATTATTGATAAATCCTGAAAATGCATCTCATGTCAATAGGAAAACTACACTCCCTTCGCAAATTCCGCAGGATAAAAGGGACACAAATAGACTCATATCTATCCAAAATAGCGACGTTGTCATGAACAATGTCAATGGCACTGAGCCTGTGGGAGATCCAGAATTAAGTAATGATGTTTATGAAACTGCTCCTCAAGAAATTACAGAAACAGTGCAAATAAGGCGACCACTAGAGAGAACATATTTATTGGTAGATTTTCTTATCTTCAAGAACATGAATTTGACATAAGCATGTTTGAAAATGACCCAAGATATATCAAACAAGCTATGGAAAGTTCTAACTCTCATAAGTGGATCGATGCGATGAATGAAGAGATGAAATCAATGAATGACAATGATGTGTGGGATATTGTTCAATTGCCTAAGGACAAGAAAACCATTGGTTGTATGTGAATTTTCAAAACCAAACGAGATTCTAAAGGCAATGTTGAAAAATATAAAGCACGTCTTGTCGCTAATGGTTTCACACAGAAAGAAGGCAGCAATTACAATGAAATCTTCTCTCCAGTTTCATCAAAAGATCCGTTGAGAATCATATTAGCATTGGTAGCATATTACAACTTGGAGCTCCAGCAAATGGATGTAAAGACAACTTTTCTAAATGGTGACGTTGAGGAAACTATCTACATGAGGCAACCAGAAAACTTTGTGGTCGGCGATCCAAAGTCTATGGTGTGCCGACTTAAGAAATCAATTTATGGGCTCAAACAAGCATCTCGACAATGATATTTGAAGTTTCACGACATAGTTAGCTCATATGGTTTCGAGTCTAACTTAGTTGACGAATGCATATACCTTAAGTTTTGTATGAGCAAGTTCACATTTATGATCTTATATATTGATGACATACTACTAGCTAGTAATGATAAGGACATGTTGCATCAAATCAAGAACTTTCTATTTAGAAACTTTGAGATGAAAGATCTTGATGATGCCTCATTTGTTCTAGAGATAGAAATATTAAGGGACAAAATCAAAAGTATTCTGAGACTATCTCAAAGGAATTACATTGATAAAATGCTAAGTAGGTATGACATGAAAGACTTTAAACCAGGTGATACACCTGTGGCTAAGGGAGACAGGTTCAGTCTTGCTCAATGCCCTAAAAATGATTCAGAAAGACTTGCCATGAAAGACATCCCCTATGCGTCCGTTGTAGGAAGTCTCATGTATGCCCAAGTGTGCACAAGACCGGACATAGCCTTGTTTATAGGAATGCTAGGATGATACTTAAGTAATCCACGAATGGAGCATTGGAAAGCAGCGAAGAGGGTGCTGAGGTACCTGAAGAAAACAATAGACTATATGATCACATATCGGAGATCGAAAAAGCTCGAGGTTATTGGATATATCGATTTCGATTTTAGAGTCTGCGTAGATAGCATGAAGTCGACATTGGGATATATCTACATGATGGCAGACAGAGCTGTGTCGTGGAAGAGTGCTAAACAGACACTCATAGTTAGTCATGGCAGCCGAGTTCATTACATGCTACGAAGCCTCAAACCATGGCGTGTGGCTTAGGAATTTTGTCACTAGGTTTCAGGTAGTTCCTACCATCAAGAGGTCACTTATGTTGATGTGTGACAACAATTCAGCCATACTCTATGCGACAAACAACAGAAGCTCAACCAAGTCTAAATACATATACATCACGTTTCTGGCAGTAAAGAAAAGAGTACAGAACAATGAGTTCAAGTGGAACATATTGGTACAGACTCCATGATTGCATATTCCCTTACAAAAGCACTACCACCCAAGAAGTTTCATGAGCATGTTGCTCATATTGGCGTAGTATCTATGTTAGGATAGTTTAGAGAAAATGTGGGATTTTTTTTTTGAAGTTCCATGCTATGCAATTTGTAACAAATTATGGTATATGCAAATTATATTTTGAATTTCATTGTGTTCTTTCTTTATAGTTTTGACCTCACTAAAGTAAAATAAAGGGTGACTCGTTCGGAAATAGGCACGTAAAATCACACTCTCGTGTAATTTCTGAACTATATGACCAAAGTCTAATTCATGTCATCAAGAAGTATTTGGTACTGTAATTTATATCGATAAAGCCACCAAAAAATATGGTGACTATCGTTTAAGTCTTGTGCTGGTATGACTGATGGACCAAATTATTTAAGAAATACGAACAGAAAGACAGAAAAGTTTAAAGTGATTTGACCAGATTCAAGACATATGTAATCAAATAAACCACACTTGTCCATGTGGGAGATTGTTGGAATTGAGACGTCAATTCCAATAAATTAAGTTTGGACTACGTGTTATACGATTACTACATGTTATGTACTGTCGCTAGTATTACGAGTAACATGTGGAAATGCCGTAAAAGGTGATAATTTAATATTCGAGGCATTATACATATTTCACCAAGATTTTGGCCATGAATGCATATAGAACTAAACTAAATTGATTATACTTATTAATGGACTGATTATGAGCAATTAAAATATATGTGTGTCTTAGTATAAAGTCAAGAATATTGTTTGGGCTAAACCCAACTTAATTTGGATCAAATCCCAAGTAAAACAGCACAAACGAAGATCTATTGCGGTCGCAATAACATTCATTGCGGCTGCAATACAGTAGGGGAAGTTCGGCAACACAATCTGCTATTTTAGCATGATTTATTGCACCTACAAAGGATCCCATTGCGACTACAAGAGACTTGGCAAAAATTGTCAAGTCTGGAGTTGCCAAGTCTATTGCGACCGCAATGAGATTCATTGTGGCAGCAAGAGACCTGCTGTAAGGCACATATTTTGACTTCCTAGATGTATTGTTATCTTTCTGATTGGATATTTTAGCTTTTGTACCAAATTCGTGAATATATTTACAGTAGTAAATATTAGACTTTGGAATAGAATTGGAGAGAATATAATTAGAAATATTTGGTGAATATTTGATAATTAATTTGGCATCTTTCTAAGATACACTTAGATCCCTATGAAAGATCCCGGGTCTCCAAGCGTTAAGGGTACTATTTTCAGCAGAAATCCACTATTGTTAGGGCACATGAGTTGTGCATAGTCTATCCATATACTCTCCATTAAGTATTGGTACTCTGTCGAGAAATTCGTGATCGTCAGAGAAAAAAAGGCAACACTAAGTCGCTTTGAAGGACTCGTCGGAAAAAGATGTTGTGAAGCACTTCCGAGAATCAAGCACATCTCCGACGTTGATCAAGTTAAAGACTGAAGACAACCAAAGGAGATGGAAAGTAAGTTTATTACGCTTCTGCTCTTTGTTTATTTCATTCATGTCGCAACGGTGAACTTATTTGAATTGAATTACAATTACTTAGATTAGGAAATGATTTATTTATGATACTCTAACTTGAATTGTACCGATTAAATTATTTGTAATTTGTGACTAGCTCGTGTTTGATTCGTCAAAATCTCTTAATCAACTCGTTTGTTACATGTTCAAGTTGTTAACGAGACGTGCTGATCACTTTGTTTAGTTATCAAGAGAAGTTCGAACTTGACTCAGCTCGACTCGTTACAACTCAATCTGTTAACATACATTCATCAAAAACTTGTACAAAATATTAATGCATAATTTGTTTTACAAATTGTCAAAGAATTAAAATCAGCAAATTATTATAACAGAAAGAGCGCATCAGATTTGCTAAGACGTGAAAAATGGTATATTTTATATTGTATTTTTTTTTAACTGATAGAGAATACCAATTCTTTTGTTATAATCTGGCACGATACGGAAACATCGCTGAAAAAAGTTGACAAAATGATATACTCTAATATTGTTTCTTCATAAATTACCAAATCAGTATAGAATATACAGCTCAAGGATAATTTTAAAGAAATGAAAAGGGGTGCAGATTTTTCCTTTAAATTATAAAGTGTAAAATTCTCCTTTAAACTTCAATTATTTTTATTATTAATGCTAATAGCCTTTTTTATAATCTTAAAATCATATAAAACTTTTTGTTCTGTCCCTCTATAGATTTCCTAGCTCAACCCAGCAACCCTGTTTTTATGCCATCGCAAAAATTAGCGTACTCTTTCGTTTTGTTTACAACTTTTTTAGTCCATTTCTATTAAATAGATTAAACGGTTCTTTCCAACCCTCCGTTTTTGTTCTTCTGTTCACACGTACCCCTGCACCTAAGCACAATTGAATAATTGATTAAGATAAAAGAAATCGTATTTGCTTGTTTCTTCCTATTCTCTGTTCGTACCATTACCTACTACTTTGGAATTCAAAATTCGGTAACTACTAGTCACTCTTTACTCTTTATCAAGAGAGACGTTGATGTAATGTAAATCATGTAATTCCTAACCAACAGCATAAACTACACCTAGACATACTGAATTTCCCAACCAAATTTATTACTGTTACCGGAAATACCAAAGACGAGAACTTTTTTTTTATTTTTTATCTTCGATGTCACTTTCACTCATGCACTAACCGCCATGAATTTTCTAGATTCTAATTTTTTTTAGCTCCCAGATAACCAAAGCAGAAGACAATTCCAATCAGCTCTCTTTTACTAGTCGATTCAACATTTTTCCACATTTCACACAAGAATCTTTAATTTCTTTACCCTGTTTGCTTCTAAGTTACCAAACTCGCAGTATAAGCAACAGCATAAACTCACAATAGTAAAATTGTACTGACGCACAATAACCAATTTATTCACATAAATCTAATAAAATAATAGCACAAATATAATACAAACCAACAAAGAATATCGATCTCTGTCGTATAAACCCCCCTTCCCAACAAACAGCCACATCTCACCTCCCAAATATCAGATCCAACTCCCAAAATAAAACATAAAGAATGCCAAAACAGAGGTCTAGTGAGAGAGGAGAAGAGGTGCAACAAAGAGGGACATCACGACCGAGAAGAGCATGGCCATGGCTGAAGCGGGGCCCACCGCCGCACTCTCTGGCTGAGGAGACGGTGCCAAGTCTTGCGCAAATGCACCAACGGCCATGAAGAGAACCACCATTGTCGCGACCAAGGAGAAGGTAGATCTCGCCATTTTTTAGTTACAGAGAGCGTTTGTTTGTCAGTTTGTGTGTGAAAAGAAAAGAGAGAGAGAGAGAGAGAGAGAGAGAGAGAAGCAGAAGAAGGGTTTTAGTGTATACTGCTCACAATGGAGAAAGAGTAGAAATCGGCTGTGCTTATAAAGACAAAACCAGCTGGAAATCTGATTCTAGAATAAACGCGGTTTAGAGAAACATTTTTGAACGTTGTACCACTGTTTCTAGGACCAATATTTGAGATTTTGTGACCAGATGGTTTGGTCCGGGTCTATGTAATTATTTACTGTTAGGTTAGAAACATTGCTCGGAGGGTTACTTGTAGAATAGTGAATCGAATATCCTGTTTCTGTTCCTGTGGCTCGTAAGATATAACGGGTAAAAGAGAAAGAGATTTGTGAGACTTCTAGTTGTAACAATTGACCCGTTTCAGTGGTGGCAGAAGTAAAAGAGAAAGAGAGAATTAGGAGTAACTGGGGAGGGGTGGTACGTTACGCGTCTGTCGCGTCAGGCCAGCTGGAGGGAGGCGGTCGGTTCACCTATCGGTATCATACCGCAAGAGCGGCGTGAAAATGTGGCACTGGAATCACCTACTTTATTTTCCAGATAAGTAGGATCCTATTATTATAATCTGGATCGTTCGATTATAACTAACGATCCAGATCAATATAAATAGCCTCCTGCAATTGAACATTTGAGCCGATGAAAACCGCAGGTCTAATTCTGACGGTGGAGATTATAACAAGAATCATAACAGATTCGAACACGAAAATGTGACACGTTTCCTTAACAGCCGAAAATGAATTGAACGTGATACCAAAATAAATTGAATGTGATCCAGGAGACAGGAGACAGGAGGAGTACACAAAATAAAAAGGCCCCTGGGGACCTGGGGTTATGTGCTCCTCAAACTAATAACATGCACGCGGCACACCGCCGTTCGATTCAAAGCTCGGTTACATCTAGCCGTTCGATTCAAAAGGCAATCAATAATCCTTTATCTAAACGAGCCGTTTTTCTTGGAACACAAATACAGAATGGAGATCGACAAATAGATTAATTGTTGAATATTTTGCGAAAGGTTGGTGTAGCTCCCTACGGGTCATAGATCGTACAACCATATTTTGTTACATACTAGTAATCGTACCCGTGCAAAGCAACGGGAGATATTATGAATTGCGTTTTGCTCAAATACTATTGAATATGACGATGATACTCAAATACTATTAATAGGACAACATTTAAATTGCGTGTTGTTCAAATACTATTTCTGTGTTTATTATATATTTGTGAATTATTCGACAAATATTCAATATTATGTGTTCATGTCATTTAGTTACATGAACAATATTTGCTTGAAGAAGTGCTTTTACAATTTTTTTGCGCGTATTTATCTTTCAACTACATGATAATATAACATATACATGTACTGCACAACAATTTCATTTAGACGATGATTCTCTAGGTATCACCGATGTGTTGTCAACATAAATATAAGAAAGAAACTAATCTCGACAGCTTACAAAACAACACACAAGTAAAATCCAAAAAAAAAACAAATAAAGTGTCACAATCAGAATTATCACATTAGCTTAATTAATTAGTTTGCTTCAAAGATACTAACATAATAAATACTAAAGATAAAAATGCTAGAAGAACATCTGCTAAGAAATGAAACTTAACATAAGAAAGAGAGCATATTACACTTTATCAGTATTAGTCATTTTGTAGAACCTCCTGATACACTACATTGGACGTGTAAACTCCTGGTTGTGTTACTTTACTAACATGTTTAATCAAAACATTTGTATTCCTACGGGATGTCCCTCTTGACAATGTCACGTATAGTTGTCTGTGCGAGAATACTGGTTCATGTAGATAGACGCCAACATGCGGCATCATTTGTCCTTGAGCTTTATTTATCGTCATTGCAAAGCTAAGATGGATCGGGAACTGTTTTCTCTTCATCTTGAATGGGAACATATCATTGTCTGATGGACAGAGTGGAATCCTAGAAAGAACACTCTCTTTCACGCAAGACGCATGACGCCACATCACGCATGACGCATGACCCATGCCGCATAACGCATTACACATGACGCCGTATGCCGCATGACGCATGTCGCATGACACCGCATGATGCATGACGCATGTCGCATGACGACAGACGACGGATGACGACGGACAACGCATGACGCATGTCGCATGACGGATGACAGATGATGGATGACACATGTCGCATGACGTATGACGTCTGTCGCATGACGCATGACCATTGCCTCATGTCGCATGATGCATGACGCATGATGCACGTCGCATGCCGCATGTCGTCGTCATGCCGCATGACGACATCGGCTGCATTACTCATTACGCATGACGACCCATTACGCATGACCACCCATGACGCATGGCGCATTACCCATGATGCATGACAAATGACGTACGACGAATTACGCATGATACATGACGTACCTTGTGAACACAACAACATTGTACATTTTATTTTTGCACCTTTTATACAAGTTTATTTCATTTGGACTTCAAATCTCTATGCACATTTTCAATCAATACAGAGCATTGGATTCTTATTTCTTTCGATCACAACCGATTAATTTTAGATTTATTTGTGAAGGATTAAAATAATAGCACAACAGTTGTTGTCGTTATTTAGTGTCATAGTACATTGGTACCTTTTCAATTTGCTATCCATGATGAAGTATGAAATGACACTAAATTACATCAAAATTAAAAACCAACTAAAGTTCAAGAATTTATCAATAAACCTTTTTTAAAATTTTAAAATTTTATTATTAATTTATTTGAACTTTCATTGTAAAACAATTATTGTCACGTGATTCCTCTCTTTTTTTGACATAAGGACCAAACTCTCTCGTTAGTCTCCAACATTTATTTTTATTTAACGAAATTAAAAACAAAGAGGCAAACACTTACTTAAAATATTTAAAGTTATCTTATATGCAACAATTTTAAATCTAAAATATGTGCTTTGTTTTTATTTCCACCGACCATGTACCAGAACCGTTCAATGTATTGTTGGGCCCACATAGATATATATTATAAGCAAAATACATTTGAGAAGAGGATATTTGCTCACGGACAGGACTGCATCCGGATTTTTTTATTTTAATGTTGCAGCGTTTCAATAGTCCCACAAGACAACAATACCGCGCAGTGGGCATTTTTAAGCGGAGGGTATTTTTGTCCATTAAAAAAAGTAAGACAATGATCAAATGAAGAACTTCATTTCTTAGATGCTTTATAAGATAGTATAGATATGAAATACTGTACTGCTTTCTTAGTTTCTTTATCTAAATTAAATTCTAGGTACAGTAAAAGTGTGACTAAACAAATTAAAAGATATAGAATAATTCTAGTGTAAATCTAAAAATTGTGTAAATTCATTATTATAATACGTTCAATGGTTATAATTACACCACACAAGATTCGATAAGTTTCCTTTTCTGTCGGATTCTCTTTTAAATAGGAATATAATGGGAATATGAAAGAATTACAAGTGGAAAGAATTAATCTCATAATACAGTTAAATAAGGAAATGCTCAATCAAGGCTAATCAAGTTGAGGATCACTCATCTCATTCGGAGGATTCAAATTTGATTTTATAGCATTAAATCCCACCGACCATTACAGGTGGGGACCACATATTAACTTCTTATTAATTTTTGCTTACATCCATTTTTATTTTCTTTGTTTAATTTCCCACAAAATTATGTAATTTTATAATGCTTCATTATTGTACATAAACTTGATAACAATATATTTGGCTAATTTAACTTATTCGACTTCTTACAAATAAGCTGTCTAGAACAATAAATTTTTATGGTCTTTATGATATCACATAATTGTATTTTGTTTCTTTTTGTCAAATTTATTAAAAATTGTTTTTGTCAAGATAGTTAAAGTAAGTAAGTAACTCATTTGTTTAAATGACCACTCCTCTACAATAATCACTTATGTACCTATATTTTTGGTCTACAGTATAGTTGCATATATAATAACTTCAAATTTTAATATGATTTTGACTTCATGAATGTCAAATTTTAGTGGATAATTGATTTTTAATTTAAATTTGTTGAACATTTCGGTTCATATTAAATTGAAAAATTTTACTATATTTTTAAATTTCTCATAGTCAAATTTGTTGGATAAAAATATTCTATACGTCCTAAAAAAGAAACATAATCAATTTTTTCTGCCAATGAAATGAATTATTCATGCATTTGCACATGCTCAAACAAAAAAAATGCACAATATATATTTCTGGTGTGTACATTACTTCTAGCTTTATTAATATTGTTATCAAATATTTTTTTTTTCTTAGATGATATGCAAAGAAGCCTGGCTTAAATCATGAAAATTTTAATTGCCATATAATTTATTACAACTCCTTCCAAATTTGTTAATATACGTTCTCCAAAGAAATGCACTCGCTTATTCATCTTGGAGACAATTAAGTCGTTTAGTTAAATTTTTCACTTTCCTTAATTGTGTAAGATACTAAATTTTAATGTCAAATATGCAATTGACCTTAATATCCTTGCTAAATCAATGGCTCACAACAAATATGTACCATAATTATGGATGTACACAAATTTTGGATGTATACTAGAATCACCCAAAGATATAAACGTATGTGGAACTGATATCCAATGAAATCGCAAGTGCTTATAGTTCTACCCCTTTAAACTATTGAGATCCACTTTATGAAACATTTATTAACATGCATAATAATTCATTCTGAATAACGGTTAACAACATAACTAACGAAGAAGGAGACGAAACGAATTAATTAACTTATTATGCATATTATTTTAACTATTAGAATGTTATTTGAACTGTTATGCACGTTATGAAAATAAGTGCGAACAGATATAAATAATTAATATGTTGGTGATATCGAAATAACAACATAAAGTGTATGATGTTATTTGATGCATATTGTATTGTTATATCAGCTTTCTTTTGAAATAACAACATAAAGGCAGCCGGACATGCTCCTTTCTGTATATTGGTAGCCACTACTAATTTTTCGAAAAAAAATATTTCGTCCTTTTGTTTTTAGACTTTTAGGTGCATTTAAGAGATTATGAAATTCTAAAAATACTATCACATTCGTGCATTTAGCCTTCAGTCAAGTCAACACGCTATGGAAGCTTCTCTTTCAAATTCAAATAGATGCAGAAGTTCCAACTTATTTTTCAATTGTACTGCAAGTCTAATATTAATTGAAAGAGAAGCTCCAACGACATGCTACAACTCTCTCACCTCATAATTAATACTCAAGTAATATACAATTTATTTTATTCTATTTTCATGAAAAGAATAGTTAAAACCGAATATATAATTCTTGTCTTGATGTGTTTGCACTTTGGATGAATGAAAGATTTGAAATCACAAAGTCCATCTCTTGTAAATCACAAGATATATGAGTTTTTTCTGTGATTTTCTTCTGTAATTCGCATAAATTTCTGTGGAATCTAATATTTGAGAACACAACCTTTTTGTAATTTTTCGTAAACACACAAACTCTAGTTCGAAAATAAAAACCTGAAAGAAAACTCTTAGAAATAATCTTCACTAAAGTTTGAACCTCAAACTTTTTCCTTGAATTATTAACTTGGGACTAGCATAAAATGCAAATTATAAATACTATGATGAGGGACCCAATGTCTAGCACACATGATAGGTCTCGTCTCTTTATGAAGAGACGCTAATTCAAATCTCTGAGGAGCAAGTTTTTAAAAAATTTCGTTTTAATTGTTTTAACTTGAAGAAAATCTTTAACGTTAAGTTTTTGGGAAATAACTATTTTTCTTGTTTTAACAGTTTTAACTTGAATTAAACCGTTTAAATCTGTTTTATTTGGTTACCCCCTTTTTTTACAATTTACAATAGCAAAAATTCACATGTTCGGTCCTATGACCTCCAAAATAGTTTTATTTACTCTAACCTAACTAATTATAGATAAGCAATTAACCGACGAATCCTACCGCATGCCTTAGAACAAGTTTCTACAGTTCTGAATCAACATATTTAACTTAGTCGGTAGTCGGGTAGTTACCAGTGTTATGATGAAGTGTTGATTGCTCGGGTATATTGGTCTTGTGTATTATATTGATGCTGGCATGAGATATTATTATGTTGGTGCGACTTATGCAATTAGATAGTGAAGCTTATAAAAACAAACGTTTAAGCACATTCTAAAAATAAAATACATCCTAAATCCTAATTATTAAACATATCAGATCACATAATGCATATTTTTAAATGATGAAAAGAAAAGATAACAATGATATTGTTAAATATATTATATAATATATAGTTACATAGAGTCATACAGATGACAAAAGGTATGCATGTTCGCACCATAATTTGATCTAAAATAAATAAATAATATATAAAAATTCGTTATTCGTTTTTTTAATTTAACTTCCGTATAACATCGATTTAACTTTAAACCGTTAAGTGACCACCTCACCGTTAAGGGACGTTAAACGTTTTTTAAAAGCTTGCTAAGGAGACATTAATAACTTTAGTAATAGATGTTGGGAATAATGGGAGTCATATTTACTACAATATATAGAGAGAGAGAGAGAGAAAGGCTAGGCATGGAGCACCAAATCGCTCGTGCTCCACATCATTCAATTTGAAAATTCCAACGATCGATCTGAACCGTTGAACATGATCTACATATTGAAATCTACTTGGAGATTGAATTTTACATTTTTTGAAATTTTTTGCTATTTTTTAAAGGGGTAGAAAAGTTGCTAATCAAACGGTTTCTGGACCAACAAAAGTTGCAATTTTCCTACCTCTCTAAAAAATAGCAAAAAAATTTAAAAAAAATGTAAAATTCAATTTCCAAGTAGATTTCAACATGTAGTTCATGTTCAATGGTTCGGATCGGTCGTTGGAATTTTTAAATTGGAGATACGATGTGGAGCATTAGGGGTTTGGTGCTCCATGAAGCACCCTAACCTAGAGAATCAAAAAAGTTCGGGCGGGTCTACCCGCCCGTGCCCGACCTGTACCCGTGCCCGGATCCGCGGATCTATCACGGGTCGGGTTGGCCCCAAATCCTCCAAACCCGTCTAAACCCGTGCCCGTGTAGACCCGTGCCTGACCCGTGGATCCGACCCGTAGATCCGTGCAAAAATTAAAAAAATACAAAAAAATCAAAAAAATTCAAAAAAATTCAAAAAAATTAAAAAAAATCAGAAAAATTCGATATATATATATATATTAAAATAATGTGCAGTTTTAAATTCAAAAATTCAAAAAAATAAAAAAAAATTTAAAAAGTTGGACGGATCCGACCCGACCCGCCCGGACCCAAGCCCGACCCGTCTGGACCCGCCCGAGTTTATCACGGATTGAGTTGGGAGTTTTCAGTTCGGACCCGTGCATACCCGCCCCGTCGTACCCGTGGATCCGCCTTACCCGTGGATCCGTGGATCCGGACGAGTCGGATCCACGGGTACCCGACCCGCCTCGTTTTGAGAACCCTACCCTAACCTATCTCTCTCTCTATATATATATATAGAGAGAGAGAGAGAGATGTATATATAGAGATGGGTTATGGTGGATTGCGTTCTAAAATTTCAGTTGTGCGTCGTGCATCTGAACCGTTCGATCACGTCTTCATCAAGAAAACAAATTAGATCGCACAACAAATTAGATCGCATCTCCATTTCGTTCTCCAATATTTTTGTTTCGTCTCCATTCAACTTCGCGCCAGACCCAATTCCATTCCTCTTCGTCTCCTTTCTCAGAAAAAAAAAACTCACGACACTGGATCCTCTCTATGTTCAAATTCCATTTCCTTCTTACGTCGCCTGATCAAATTCCATGTATCATATGTCTTATCTCCTTGGCTCCTCTCTAGCGACACTCCAACCAAAAGGTACTTATGCTTCACTATTCTCCCTGGCTCCTCTCTAGCGATACTGGATTAGAATTTTAGAATGTTTTTTACTTGTGAAATAGAAAGGATCAGTGCTGAAACAAGAAAAAATATGCATTAAAACTTAAAGGAACACAATGTTGAAATAGTGTTGAACCAATAAAATAACTTGCAACACATTGTTGAAACAAGTTAGCATAAACCCAAGGAATATCAATACTAAGTAGCCATAACTACCCAGTACATAGTTCTAATAAAGTGCAAAGAGACGAGGAGATCGCTAACAGATTCCTCCGATAATATGTTCTAATTGCCCATTGTTAGCATTTTGTATATCTTCCAACATGAGGTTAGAAAAGGAAGATCGCTTATATTTGTTAACAACGCGCTAACAGTTTAATAAACAAAAAATTGAAAACTAAAAGTTTTTTGTTTTCAATTCCAAAATGAATTGTCAATAACCCACAATTTTAATTACTCCTATATTATATTCTAATTGCCCCCTTTCAATAAGCATATATTTTTAGAAATAAAAAGAACCTCCTTTCTCGAAGTTA
The DNA here is from genome assembly GCA_964058865.1 of Eleocharis quinqueflora. Lineage (NCBI taxonomy): Eukaryota > Viridiplantae > Streptophyta > Magnoliopsida > Poales > Cyperaceae > Eleocharis > Eleocharis quinqueflora. The sequence goes on from CAXKVX010000551.1 coordinate 166,415, forward strand.
GGCCGAGGTTTGAAAAGAAAGATCGCTGAGCTGAATGAACGAAAGAGGCAGTGCGAAGTAGAGCAGTGTGCCACCTAGCCAAAGAGACGGTGCGAGGTCTAGCACTGAGCTGGGTTTCCTCTCTCCAATCGCAAACCCTAGTGAGTTTTCTCTCTCTCAGTCGCAAAACAGAAAACACACGGGAGGAGAGAGAAGGAGGCAGCGAAATGGAGGAGGAGGCATTCTAGTTTTTTCACTACTCTATTCAATCGCGCTGCACAATTCTTAATGCAAATCCGACGGTCCGCACACTCGACGCACAAATATGATTTTGCTTCGCATTCTACCATAATCTATCTATATAGATATATATATATATATATATATATATGAGGGGGATCCATTAGCCTCCTTTTTCGTAGCCTCCCCTAGCCTCCTCCATCAAAGTCAATGAAAATGGTCGATCCGGACCGTTGAAAATATTCTTCATACAAATATAGACTTGGAGACCAAATTTTATATTTTTTTTATTTGTTTTACTATTTTATCGGACGGGTTGAAAATTGGATTTATCTAACGACTTATAGCCGTCCAATAAAATAGTAAAACAAATCTAAAATTTGGTCTCTAAGTCTATATTAGTATGAAGAATATTTTCAAAGGTCTGGATCGACCATTTTCCTTGATTTTGGTGGGAAATAGTGCAGGAGGCTACAAGAGGAGGCCATGGATCTCCCTTCTTTATATATATATATATACGGTCGTTGGAATTTTTAAATTGGAGATACGGTGTGGAGCATTAGGGGTTTGGTGCTCCATGAAGCACCCTAGCCCCTCTCTCTCTCTCTCTCTCTCTCTCTCTATATATATATATATATATATATATATATATATATATATATAATGTGAAAACGTTTGCACTTCGACCGAAGTGTAAAAGTTTAACTTTTTATAATTTTTTTTATCAAAATTTAAATTTAAGTTGTTCAATAAATTATTCATATCTAAATCTCGTAGCAAATCAAATTTCGTGATTTTTAGATGTTTGTAGCTATTTTTAAAATATTTGTTAATAACAACTCTGAAAATGTCATATTTTTAATAGTAAATAGGAGTGTTTTTAAAAGATATTTAAAAAATAGTTAGACATTTGGCATGAGGGGCATAGCAACAATAATTGTATGGCGCATAGCATAGCAAGCATAATACTATAATAGTATGGAACTTTGCATATAGCACATAGCATTTAGCGGATTGCAGAAGCATAACAAACATAATAGACCTTAGTTTCGGCCCGCTTCTTTTTATTTGGTTGGGCTCTGCTAGTCTGGCCCACTTCCAGTACTGGCCTTTATCCCTTCCCAATTCCAGAAAATTTAAGTTGAAATGATGACTTGTGCTTTAATTGTAAAACTCATATCATTAAGGAGAAGCAAAATTTAAATCTTGACTTGTTTATAAATAAATGCTAAAATTGAGGGAGAGCTTTTAAAATTAAGCCAATTGCCATACTTTACAAAAAGGGGGAGAAATGTAATGATGTGCATCATATGTTATGCACATCACATGGTTTTGCAAATTGCCAAAATGGAGTGTTTGTTGGATTAAACTCATCTCTTATTTGATAATTTGCAAAACAAATCAGTACTAATCTTGCACAATTGAGTTTTGGTGAGATGCAGGTTAACACAAGTACAAAATGGTGATGCAAATGCTCAAACATGCATATACAAGTTGAGATATACTCAAAGACCTCAAGAGCAAGCAAATTGAGCAATTTCAAAGCCATGCGTTACCATAATGCATGCTCAACCTGTCATAATGGGTGCACAACCCATCACAATGAGTTCAAGAGGTGAAGAGCTACAATAGTAAAGGATTTCCATATGATGCATTACTGTAACACATCAGAGATCCATCACAACAGGTTTCCAACCTGTCAAAATGGGTTACTACTGAAGAAGACCCAGAAGTCAATGGGTGAAGCAGAGAATGACAATTTTGAAAAGAAGCCAACCCATTATAATGGGTTCTGTAACACGTTGTGAGTTTCTGTAACACATGAGGTCAAAATCAAGACTCTAAGACTTCAAGATGTGCTCAACCTATATATATCTCGGGGGATACGAACCTGAAAGTCATCTGAAATCCTCCCCAAGCTTTCAAGCATTCAATTGAGCACAAAAAAGAGCACTAGAGCATTCTCCTACAATTGCCTATATAACCTGAGAGACTTATGATAGCTACAATCATCTAATTGTCAATCCGAGAACACCTATTATTGCTAGTTTCTATCCTTTGGTGCACTATATCGTGTTATCAAGTAGTGCATCCATGTCCTTGATTGTGTGGTCAATCGGACCATTTTGCCTTGTAGAGTGGTGTAGCCCCTTGCATAGGTTTAGAAACCTAAGATTGGTTTGCTTATTGAGAAGAAACCAAAAATATATTCCACAATTGCAAAGAACACTCATTGTTTAATTGCAATGAAACGACAGTTATAAGTCTTACAAGTCCATATGCGCGTATGTTCAAAATCAAAGCGTCAATGAATGTATTTCAGTGTTGATGGCATTAACTAATAATTGTAATTGATGAGTTCCATTTATAGTTAAGATTACTAATAAATTAGAAATATGATTGATTTTAAATCATTTAAATTTGAATGCCTTTGATTTCCTCTCTTTCTCAATAATAGTACATAATCATGTCTACATGTATTTCAAAATTAATTTTACATCAATAATTCTCTAATGGACTGTGAATGGGCCATTGTAGAATCATCTACATAAATAATAATTCTGTGACAAATGACACTATTTCATCATTTTTGCAGAATCATTCACGGTAAATATATCTTTATTTGTGCTATACAAAATCATTTTTTATATAAGTAAAACAATTATTTTTATTAGTATTTTATTATAACTAGTCACATTTAATTAAACTAATGCACATTGAAAATGAATATAGATCATTTGAATAGCATATGAAAGTTCCAATTGCAAGTAGTATAAAAATTTTACAGCTCTATTAAACTGCACAAAATTGAAAGTTGTATTTTCTCACTATATCCACTCACGGTTATATAGCTAAATAACAAAATATTGAATATTATTTTTTTTTCAAAGTTTAAAAAACTATACTCATATCCAAAACAACTTAAAAATGCCAAAAGAGAATGTGAGATGCCTTAGTAGCATCCTCCAATGCTTTAAAAGTTCATTTTGCATCAGACACTATCTAAAGAGAAAATAAATAACTTCATTAAACAATGTTCAATTTGCAAATAAGTTTCTAATTGGACTATCTAAAGAGAAAACAAACAAGTTATGAGCACCTGAAAGTTCTTTGCTCTTATCAGGTCCCACTAATTGGACTCGGTGCCATCCCAAAGTGTCCCTCTAGGAATGAATCTACGAGCACCTAAATGCATCAATTAGATTACAGTAAGGAATTAAACCAAAAAAATGAAAACATAAATCAAAGATACAAATTCAGCAAGGATTTTCAGTTTACCTGTAAATAGAGGAACAAATGCAGTGTGGTGCGGAGGCACGCCCGTCGAGTATGAAGGAGCCGAGGAGCAGAACAGAGGCAGTGCAGATCGGAGCAGAGCAACATGAGGCAGTGCAGACAGAGGCAGGCCCATCGAGTAGGAAGGAGCCGAGGAGCGAAATTGTGGGGGGACGCCGTCATCACCGTCGTTTGTCTCCAAGTTGCTAAATGGGAAATATTTTCCTTTCCAGGCTGAAAGCTATAAAGTAGATCTGCCATGAGTGTAAGAGAGTTGCCATATGTGTGAGAGAAGAGGAGAATGACCAAGAGAGAAGAAATAAGGAGGCAAGGTTATGTAGTTCTCTGCCTTCATAAAAGAATCAAATAAAAGAGGTCATTTTTTTAAAACAAGGTTCATTAAGAGAGAAATGGGCTAGAAATTATTATTTTTGTGGAAACAATTGATTATTTCCATGAAAGAAGACTATTTTATTCCATGAATATATATTCCTTGAATTTCTTCACAGAAATAATTTATCCCACATTTGATTGTATTATTTCCGTGAAAATAATTTTTACCATAAAACATTACATCTAACCATGCTAATATTGAATATTCTAATAATGTTTGAACCCAAAAATTTCTGTAGCAACTGGAATCATTGGACATGGTAGGACCCACAAATTTATGGGTTATCCTCTGAATTGTATAGGGTGTCGCTAGTGCAATTCCTCCCGCAATGATTAGGACTATCAATAGCCAATCATTTAATCGTTTTTTTATTTCATTTCGTGAAAAATGAAACGATTACGATCAAGAATTTTTTTTCGTTTAAGTAACAAAACGATTAATGAATATATTGTTTCGTGATCGTTTGTTTCGTAATTTTTTTGTGACTGTGTATTGTTAGAATTGTTTTTTATTCAGAGATAAGTACTATGCTGATAGAAGATGATGAGAGCGGAGATGAAAGATTTGATTCTTGTGTAACTGTTCATCACTGTTTCCTGATTTTCTTTAGTATGTCGAGAGAGGAGATGCATGAAGAGCGGAGGAAATGAGTTTGATCGTTTTGATTCGTTCTGATGTTTTGATATTTTCTTTAACGAAACAGCTAACAAAATAAAATTTCTTAATCGTTCAACAAACAAAACTGTACTACCTTTTTGGTGATCGTTCCACAAATTGGAATTGAACGGGATCTGCTGCTCGTAAATCCCTGCTTGTTTCCCTACTTGTTTCGATCTGGACCATTCAAAACTCATCTAACGGCCAAAACATCTGCCCCTGAATCAAATCACAGCCGTCCGTAACGGTCGGATCAAGACAAGTAGGAAAACAAGCACGATTTTTACGAGCAGCATATTCGGACTCCCACAAATTAGAGAAGTCTAATTAACAATGACAAATGGCAATTAATGCTTACATTTTTCCTTTTTCGTGTAGTTTGGTGAGTGCGGTGTCACTTAAAAACCAATTACAAACTATATATATGACATTTTGAAACTTTGCAATAGATCATATGTGACAAAAAGGTAAAATTCAATTTTTGTTTGTTATGAAGATATGGGTTTTCAGTATCATATATTGTAATTTGATATTAAAAAAAACCTTGTTGCAATAAAACATAGAATAATAGCAAGTTTTTAAAATACGTTTCACGACTCTTAATTATAAGGTAATATTTTCGAGTTAAACGGTCTAAACGGGGTCGTTTTACAAAATTTAACGGCTTGTGACGGTTTAAACGGAGTTTTTTGTCTAATGTCAAACATTTTTTCTAAGTTTAAAATAAGTTTAAAAGATTACAAGAAGCTATCTTTAAAATTGAGTTTAGGGTTTAGGGTTTAGGGTTTAAGGTTTAGAGTTTGGGGACGACACCTGATGATCCGAAATCCGACTCGATCCGAGATAATTCATAATTCGATTCGAGGCGACACTTGATGACCCGAAACGGCCTGACTCGAGACGATCCATAACCCAATTTGAGGCGACACTTGATGACTCGAAATTCGACCCGACCCAACCAGAGAAGATCCATAACCCGATTCGAGACGGCACCGGATGATGCAAACTCGCCCGACCCGCAAGAAGGTATTTGCGCTCTTAAAATGCAACGTAAGACGCAAGAAGGTATTTGCGTTATCGTTTTGTGCATTCGACAGCGCTACGCTTAGGAAAAAACTTTTCTTAAGCTTTTAAAATGTCCGTGAAACTAATAGACAACCCAAACACATTCCTCTAACAAATATGTTTAAAACCCAAAAATTTTGTGGCCCAATTAATTTTGCTAGACAAAAAGTTATAAACTCATTTTTTCTTCTGGTCCTGTAATTAAGCATTGTCATCTCTTTCCGTAGCTGATCAATAGATCAGTACTAATAAATTTTTTGCTAGTCAGAGGTATTTTTTTATTATTAGTTTACATCTTTGTCAGATTCAAATGTTGAACATATAATGTCTCAAATTGCAAATTCTCCTCATCTACTTGATTTTGAAGTTGCTTGTGACTTGTAAATAATCTTTCATTTATCTTATTTATTGTCCTTACCGGTTTTAATGACTCGACACCCAAAAAACATCGACGTTGCCCGACCCGATTTTGCCCAACCCGACTCGACACCGAAAAACATCGACGTTACCCGACCCGATTTCGCCCGACCCGAACTGACACCAAAAAAACATCGACGTTGCCCAGCCCGAACCAACACCCGAAAAACATCGACGTTGCCCGACCCGATCCAACACCCGAAAAACATCGACGTTGCCCGACCCGATCCAACACCCGAAAAACATCGACGTTGCTCGACCAAGACCCGATCCAACATCACCCGACCCGACCCAGCATCCGAAAAACGTCGATGTAGCCCGACCCGAGGCCCAACCCACAACTCGAATTTTGAGAAAATCAAACTAACCTGATCTGATCCAGCCCGATCCAAACCCGCCCGACTTGCCACCTCTAAGAGAGAACCTATTTGTAAGCCAGTTTGATAGTTGGTCCAGATGCTAATGGTACTCTGTATCTGTACACACAGTACATTGTAGGTCCCTGTACCTCCTGGCTACCAGTTACATGCTGTTTTTAATTTCATTTTTGCCTTTAGTTTTTTTTGTTATATAAGCTAATTATTGGAAGAGAATAAGCTGTAATATAGTCTACAATTCTATGCATAACAAAATACTAGCAAACATTGAAAACAATATTTACCAAATTAAGGCCTTTCATTTTTATTTAGGCTGTTCTGGATTCAATTGGTACATAAAACATATGAAAGTATAAATATTAATTTGCTGCTGAAAAAGTATGTTAATTTGTTTGAATCAAAATAAGGGGGTGGTCAATTACAAAATTATTGGCTCTCCCAAAAGGGTAAACTTCCTAAGGAGTAAATATAATTCGCAAATGTACCGAAAATGATACAATTGCCAGGGAAAAATTAAACATTTTAAGTTCCAATACATCATACCAACAACCATGCCATTTTAAGTTCTAAATTTTACAACTCACCAGATTTCTCTTTCATAATTTTCAAAGCATGCAAAATTAATAGTAAATTCCACTTGTTAGTTGTTATTGACATGCATGCATGCATGCATTCGATTGCGAGCCCGTTGACGGTTGATCGTTTCTGGTCTATAACACATGGGCACCGCACCAGGCACCACCAACAACTCCTAATAAAAAAATGAATTGGAATTTGCCAATTCAATTTGGAAGCAGCAAAACACCTAAAATATGTATGTTCTAGAAATAGAAACCCATGACAAATACCGAACCCTAACCATCCAAAACCAACCTCCTTTCAACATCCTGGCCATCTATAAAAGCCCTTCTAATCCCTAGCTCTTATATATTAACAAACCAGAGCACAAAATTAAGCAAATTCATACACACACATATCATAAAACATTTTTGAGCTTTTTGTGCTTTTTGTGCTTTTTGTGCCAACAACAAACAACAATTAACAATTAATGGAGATGAAGAAGGTTGCATCTGCCGTCCTTTTCGTTGCTGCCTCTGCCACCGCCGTCATGGCTTCCGATGCACCGGCACCTTCACCGACCAGTGCCGCCTGGTCCTCTGCACCAGCCTTCGGTATGGCAATCGGTGCATCTGTTCTATCCTTCTTCGCCTACTACATGCACTAAATGCCACATGGAAGAACAAATATAATCACTATTAACTATTAAGAAGATGGCTTAAAATAGAAGGAAAATTTGGATGGCAGGATTTCATTTGAGGCCTCTAGTTCATTTCTTTCCTCCTTTTTTCCTACTGTCTTCTTATTTTGTTGTTCTTTCCTATATTTTATTATTTTTACATTTATTCTGATGGTTTATTTTTTAAGGGAGATATGGTTTAAAGCTATGCATGTATAAGCGCTTACTTAGTGGATATTATTTATACAATGGTGTTACCATGATAAATTAATTAATCGGGCTTCTTATATATGATCAAGTTTCCTTCTTTTTTTTGAGTTTACGCGCGTTTGATAAATTAATTGCACAGTGATTTATCAATATATATATTCCAAAACTTCTCCACATATTTTGTTAGCATAAAATATAAATCGATTTTCAAATAAATAAATAAACAAAAAGCTACCATTTTTAGTTGACCATTAACTCATTTCTTGTATATCCTTGGTAGGTTAAAATATAATCCATTATCATCGTCTTTTAACTAATAGTTCTTTAATTACCTTAAAATGGTTCTGCAACATGTAAATGTTAATTTTTGGATAGTTGAGAGTAAATTAGGTGAAGAAGTTTATAAATTGTTGCTACGTACGTAATATCAAACAATAGATTTTCATAGTATGAATACGCCAATTAAGATAAAGAAATTGCAAAATCTTAAATGAAATTGTAAAACCTGAGCTAGTGGAATTAAATTACACGGATACATGATGAAACGGAATTCACTGCAGCTTTTTGTGCTTACTCTGTGCAAAAGTTAATCTGGATCATTGATTAAAAATCAACGACTCACTCTGAATCATATCAGTGAAGATCGAGCATTGATCTTTAATCCGACTGTTCAAATTAACTGTGTGCATAGCTAGAAAACACAAAAAATTGCGCGCAGAGGATACTATTTCGATACATAATAGTACATAATGGTAGAGCACCTAATAAGATAGGAATCACGAAGATATTGAATCCGTTTGATGTTTCTTAGAAATATATATTATTTACTATAGAAATCCCAACGTGTTGCTCTCCGCATGAATTCATCCAACTTTGCAAAAGATGTCCCAAGACGGTTGCAATTGTTAATTCTGTGCTCCTTCAAAAGGTGCGCACTTTGACGCTGTCAGGGTCTTCATGCTGCATGCATGCATGCATGCATGCATGCATGCTTGTACCGTGTAGTCGTGTAGATACCAATAAGGAATTGAAATACCAAAAGCAAATAAAACATTATTGCCTCTATCTTGATTCTTGATAATAACAAAGGAAGAGAGGAGCATGCTTGCTCAAATTTGACCGTTCAATATGTTAAAATATTTTTTAATAAATAGAAATACATGGTTTATTGCTCTCATAACTTTATTGTGCAGTGCAACAATTATCATGCAGGTTATTATTTGATGTTTCGTTGATTACTATTAAGTATTAAATCTTTTTTTAACCAACTATTAGATATAAATCGTTATTCTATCTATGATTTGATGAATCAGTACGAGCATTTTGACATGCCCTTAATACTGGGCTTGCTTCGGTTGCTATTTTGAGCCTAGTTTAATTTAATTTATTTGAATTTCAAGTTCTGTGAACCATTCAGTATGCAGTACTGTAATGAAAATGGATAAATTTTAGCCCATTTTTATATTGGGCCTAATTTTCTTTCTTCTATTATCCGAGTTAGAGATATCAGATATATACATTTGTTTCTCTATTTGATCAATGCATCGAGCAGATGGAGATTGGAGAATGAAATGTTTCCTTTTTCTTGTATAGTGTTTCGTTTACATCTTTTCAATTTATTGGTTCAAAGTTAACCTTACGAAGTAGGATCACTTCAAATTTCAAATTTCAGCCATGACCACCACGATCACGATCGTATAGTGCGCAATTTGATGGGGGTCCATGAATCACTTCTTGTCTTGTTGCATGTAACTGAAGAAGATCGAGGTGTTTAAAAATGGAGTCGTCGAGAAAATGTAGTGAAAGGTGCATGCAGCCAAAGACGAGCAACGCTTAGAACCATCTAAACTGTCGATCGAATGAATGTGTTTACGATATCTAAACTTTTATGTTGAATGATTTATATTTTGTTACAAAAATTTGTTACCGTCTCGTGTTTAATCAGTATATGTCTGACAAAATCAGGACTCGTGGTGATCACTTCCTTTCTTGGGGACTATTTAGAAATATGGGAAAATATATGAACAAAAAAAAAAGCAAATAGATGCCCCATGTTACCATGTAATACTTATGCCTAGTTTATCACCTAAAACTGAATTGAAGTATATCTCACTTTCATCAGGGGCTCCTTTTTCTTCAACAGAGTCCATATAAATATTCTTTCTTCAACAGGTCTTAGATCCATAATATCAAATAAGGGCTGAAAAAATACTCTACAATTTCAAGAAAGGGCAGGAAAATTAAATGATCCATCTACACCTCCGAGCTACTTAATACAGTGGCACCCAAAACTTACAACAACAACAATAACAAAGCCTTTTGTCCCAAACAAGTTGGAATAGGCTACAAATGAAGCCCTTGTTGGATTTTCATTTCCATAAGATTAGCTGAATTTTTATGTTGGCTCGCCAGGCCTATCACAACCCTCCTCCATTTTACATTTTATTATATTACAAGTTATTTTTTAGGCCATAACTAATACACAGCCCTGGCTAGAAGAAAACAAAAATAAAAATAAAAGACACAGAAGAGAGAGAAAAAGAAAGAGAGAAGATGCTCATACAGCCTCGCCACCCTCAAGATATTTGCAAATGCGCTCAACTACCTCTCGACCCTTGGCACTATTATGCAAAAACCTTTCGGCACAGCGCCGCTCAATGCGCTCTGCTAAACTGGCAATGGCAGCGAGTGGCTTTACACGGATGCCTGTTTCCTGCCTGAATGACGTCCACTCACTGGGCCTTCTCCTCCACCTCTATGAGGCCTCTCAGGCTCACATTTTTTACCACCACATCCATCAACCTGGTAATAAATGTGAAGAATTGATTGATCAAAATTATATATATTTTTTTATCTTTCTTATTTTTTTTTCAATGTTACAATCAGTACTCAAAAAGTGTTTGAAACAAATATTAATGTTTCCAAAATATATCAACTATTAGGAATAATGTTTTGGTGCATAGTACGTATTTCTGTTAGAATGACAAACATGAATTCTTTGGACATAACAGTATTTGTTATGTAAAGTTCAAAATGAACTTTCTTTTCAAGTTAGATGGGTTTAAAACTCTTGAATTATCATTAGAATGCGTAAGTTGATAATCAATTGATTTGGTTTTGTTACTACGTTGAATGCAAGGATAATCTACTACTTTGTGAAACTTAAGCTTTATTAAAACTCGTAAGATTTTACCTGAAAGTGCTGTAGAATATATGGAAATAGCGTATTAGCAACTGCCAACTGTGCTAAAATGCCAGTCGTACTTCCCAAAATTTCAAAAAATGCTACTCTATTCTTGTGTTCAAAATATATGGAAGTTCGAGCTTCTACCTTAAGAAAAATCTTACACTCACAGTTAAAAATAAACGCAACTGATTATCGAATGTTTACAACATAACAGATTCTTGGAGCTGCTTCAAAGAGGACTGTGCCGAAAGGAACTTGCCAGCACTGGTTCATGAACAGCTGTTTATACCAGTTTGACCACACTAAGGTTCCTTTTCTATTTCCTTGAAATATATCTCGATGGCTTGTTAACTAATTTGTAAACTGAGAACTAGATTAAAGATCAAGAAGAATAACGAAGAAGCATTTGTGAAAGGTAAAAGTAAGGTGCAGCAAAACTGGATTAATTACATATTTACATGTAGGTCCCTATTACCATTTCATACCAGGGGCATCCGATACCAGTTTGGATATGTAGCTCTTTATATTATTATTATTATATACTCATATTCCCTTCTAGTTTAACGACTAAATATCTGTTTACCTCACATTAGGTTACTTCAATATAATCAACGAGTATTTTTGCTGAAATTTTCACTTGACATCAATTTCCTCGCAATACAGTAACATGCATTTCAATTAAATCCAGCGAATAGCTACTATTATTACCTGGAGGAGGCATCGACTGTGGAGGATTCAACACAGTGGCATACGACCGAATCCTGAGCAATTAAACGGCGAATGGGGAAGGGGAGCATAGGCGATCGCACTGTGATGGAACGGGTCGAGACGAGGCGACCCGAAGTGGGGTCCAGCTGGCGAGAGAGCGTGTGCACGTCGGCGATGTGCGACAAGGCGGCTCCGGCAGCTGGATCGGTGTACTTCCGCCACGCGGCGGCGGTGACACGATCCCAGGGGTGGCGATACACGTGTTCTTGGTTGTACGAGAGCACCATTTTTTTTAAAAAAATATTTTTTTTTGGGTCAGGGTTTTGCTAATTGGAAGAGGCGAAAAGAAAAGAAGAGTAGAAATTGAGAGATTCTAGATTTGTACGTTGGAGAGTTGGAATCCCGGTTTACCGAAGAGGTCTTGATGTTAGTGCGTCATGTTTATTGTTGTAAAAATGTAGCAAGTTAGATAGTACCGTTAAAGCAACTTGCGACAGGGAAATATACACAGATTGCGAAGTAGATAATGTAATGTACAAACCCAGGCGGTTTGAGTCGAGTCAGCAGTTCGATTGGGAAAAAAGTCAAGCAGGCAGATGCATCATGCATATCAGCATATCCAATGAAGTGATGAACCATATCGAGTTTGTGCATCATGCATGACACATACCGACTCTGAATTATTGGGCTTCGAATAAAAAAAATGCGGGTTTTGTCTCAGTACGATACGAAATTCGCGGCGCGCAGTTGTTTGTGTAACTCTCTGCGTAAAAGTTAATTTTGACCGTTGGATTAAAGATTCGACGACCATCTCTTTAAACATATAAATCACGATCAAATATTGATTCTTAATCTGACGGTTCAGATTAACTTCTGATCAGATGATATCCGTCTTTGTAGGGATGGTTGCTGCTTTCGCGAATCTGCGATCTCAAAAAATTTCGAAAATTTTCATAGAGGGTCAAAGACTCAAAAAGTTCAACAGATAGGACTATGGAACTCTAAAAATTGCACAGAGAGTCAAGAACGCCTCTAAAGAGATTCCTTTTTCCCCCTGAATTCGAGGTATTTTGCAGTAACTTTTTCAGACGTGGGCCCTACACTTAGGGGCGTAAGTAATAGTTGCGCTCCTAAGTGCTGCTGGCAATTTTTTTTTGCCGAGTTATTATTAATAATACACATTTTAATAATTATTAATAAATACAAATTATTAATATATGTATATTTATAATATATTAATATAATATTACACATATTATATTACTATAAATATATTTCTTTAATAATAGTAATTAATATTAATAATATTGATTATTAAAAGCATGTATACAATCGAGTGCACCGATCAAAATTGCAATTGGAGATTGTATGCATCGAGAAAGCTAAGTGATGATGCTTTCATTATTAATACAATACAAGGTTCTCATAAATGTGTTATGTTGGGGATAGATTGGAGCATCCGCACTTAACGTCCCCATTCATGGCTTCTATAATCCAAAAAAGTGTAAAGGGAAATGTTCGATTTATTATAAAAGACATCAAGATTGCCATCGAGCAGAGGTATTATTTCAAGGCACCTTATCTTAAGTGTTGGCGTGCAAAGGAGATCGTAATTGCGCAATTGTTCTGAGAATGGAGGCAAGCTTATGATTTAATCGTGACATTACTCCATGTCATACAAAGTACAAATCCGGGTACACTGATTAAGTGGTTTACCGTACCCACAAATGACCTAAATGAAAGATTATTTCAAGCAGTGTGTTAGACATATGGTTCGGCAATACCGACCTTCAGGCACTACAAACCTGTGATGGGAATTGATTGTACACATTTATTTGGGAGTATAAGGAGAAGATGTTAGTTGCATGTGGCTTCGATGCGGAAGATCAGTTGGTGCCCCTTGCATTCGCTTTGGTTGATACCGAAAACAACAAATCTTGGGAGGATTTTATGAAATTTGTTCGTAGGGAAGTGATTGGATCACGAGTTATGACGGTACTCTTAGATCGTCACAAGAGTATCTTGCGGGTTTTCAGTGAGACAGAACCGGGATGGAGCACACGAGATGGACAAGTCTTTCATCGATATTGTTCAAGGCACTTATGTCAAAATTTCACAAAAGAGTTTACAAACAAAAAATTAACACAGATTTTGAGGTAAACAATGAAATAAAATCAAAAGAGGAAGTTTCTCATGAGGCTCGGTTGCAACATGGCTTGAGGATATCGGTAGGAATCCAAACGATGTCGATAGGAGTAATGCACTGTAATATGACTTATGGGCTCTTTCATTCGATGAAAGAGGTCGTAGATTGGAGATGATGACAACAAATGGATCAGAATCTCTTAATAATGTTTTCAAAGAAGCACGTGAGTGACATGTTACTTTTCTTGTTGAAATAGCATTTTACATTAAGAAGGGGAGACATCAACATATAAGGATTATAAATAAAATGGATGAAGGCAATACACATCGACAATCATATACTTGTGGACGATGCAAACAATCGAGACACATCAGGTGCACGTGCACTGCACCTCCAAATGACGAAGGTAATAATACTATTATTATTTTTGACAAAACAACATTGGTTTCAATTTTTGTAATGTTTGAGATTTCATTAACACAAGTAATTAGCACGAGAAAGATGGAGCTTGTTCTTTTAGAAATTGCATGTGTTGTATTTTTTAGTCAATGTATGAACAAATATTTGTATGTGTTATCTTTTGTGCACTTTCGTGTAGGATCAAATGTCGTATTTCATGAAACTCAATGTAATTTTTTATTAAGTTTGATTGTAGGCAATGTATGAACATTTTATTGAGATACTCATTTTATTTGATTTAGATACTATTTTTTAAATAATTCTGCTGGTATCATAGGTGCAAAAAATATATGTAAATGTAACAAGATTTCAGAAGCGCAAGTGATAGTTGTGTCCGACAAAATGGGTTTAAAATTTTGAATGTTCGACCCTCTGTGGAAATTTTCCAGAAATTTCGTCTATTAAGTCAACCGAGAAAACGCCGCTTTTTTCCATCTCCGTCTCCACCTCTCTCTCTCTCTCTCTGTCTCATAGAGTCATAGTGTCATTAATATATATCATATAGCGTTCTCTCACTCGGCCATGGCGAGCGCTATCACACGCAGGCTTCTAAACCCGAGATTCCTCTCCCTCTCGAAACCCATTTCTCATCTATCAACTCTCACAAATACAAAACCCTTCATCTGTTCCCCCGCTTATTTTTACAAACACATCTCGCACCCCTTCATTCTCACATCTAGGACCCTCTCCTCCACGGCGCCACCGGATCCCTCCAGTACTGCTACAAATTCTGATATCAGGCGTGAAGCGTTTAAGCACCAAGAGATCGAGGGGCCGACAGTAGAGCGTGATCTCTCGCCCCTGGCTAATGAGACCCGTGAGGTGCTCGACAAAATGCGCAAGTCGATTCACAACTTGAGCATGGTTTTTGCCCTGATCGGATTGGCTCACCTCGGTGTCAGTGCTTGGCTCGTGTACACTATGCCACAGGGGTCGCCACAAGAGGTCTCGATTCAGGGGGTCACGGCATTTGCATTCCCCTTTGCTACGGCTTTTCTGATAAGGCGTTCCTTAAAGCCTATGGTTTTCTTTAATAAAATGGAAGAAATGGGGAGATTGCAGATTCTGACATCAGTGATGCAGCAGGTGAAGTGGCTGGAGCTTCTGTTGCGACGTACCCGTGTTGTTGGGGTATGTTGTGTTCTTGGCTTGTCAGCTGGTACATTGGTTGCTGTTTCGAAGAGATGAACTTCGAAATAAGGTTTGGACAGTACGGTTTCATTGTTTGTAGTCTTTCCTTTATTAAAAATCCGGTTGTGTTGAATTGTTGTCAATAAATTGATATTGCATAAATTTTTAGTTTGACTCTGTTGATGGGATTCAGTATATTAGTTGAAACTATAAATGGATTATAAGTATCCGAACATGATAATTTTTATATGCATTATGCTATTAGGCTAAGTTGATCTCTTGGATCCCCCTGTGGTGGTGGTCCTATCATTTTGACTGGAGACAACCAAGCACCAAAGTTAAGAACTTGAGATAAATACCCAACCTTGCAAAAATTCTATGTTTTGATTTATTGTATTAAGACTATCCATGTATTGTGATTTTCTGGTAGTATTTGTTTTGCTTATTTTTCAACCTGGCTGTGTTATTATTTTATGAAGGGTTAATTGCCCACCCATGCATCCAAACCATAGATTTCAAATCATACAATGTATCGTGAATCTTCACTAATATTTAGTATCGTGTAATGTATCGGATTGTTTAAGATTGCTAAATTATTCTAGAAATCAAGAAAACTAACTAAGAAAAAATTTCATTAAAAAGATTCTAGTAGCAAATTATAGCATATTTGTATGCAAGTACCGATGAGTGCATGCCATTAAACACTAACAAAATAAGCTACTTCATTTTTACTTCTCACAAACATCAAAATGTGTTAATTCTCACAAGGTATAAACAGAATATAAACTTCATATTTACTGGAACTGGAAGTAAAAATAGAAATACAGAATCACAGTAATAGAAAATATAAATTTTATATCATCACACTTTATATTTACTAATTTACTTTATATCAAAATGTGTTAATTCGCACGGTTCGCATCGCTCAACTGAAGACTCTTATTGTATTGCACGATTCGTATCATGAATCGTACGATATTGAAATCACTGATCCAAATATTCAAGATAGTCAATGTACCCATTAAAACATCAGATAGCTTATTTAACCATCTAAACTTAACCGTCTTTCTTTAACCCCTTTTTCATTTAATTCATTGTATTCTTTTATTAAGTTTGTATTGATTATATTACCGCTCATTTAAACCAAGACATTTTTATTAAAGTGTGAGATGACATAAAAAATGTCTAAACTTTACGTTTGGATCATTTTTTTTCCTGCAAGATCTCTAATTAACTACATATACATGAAATGCTCACCTATCTCAGCTACTCAAGCAGAGGCTATCATCAGTTCACCACTTTGGAATGCATACTAATATTGGCAATAGAGGAGACTAGGAGAATGTGTCCTACTATTGGAGGGCATTTAAAGAAGTTTGGAGAGGACGGAATCTGGAATGCATACTACACAACTGTCCTTGAGCTCACACAACCTTTTTGTTCTGATAAATTCTTGTAGGCCTCATACTTCTGATAACTGTTCATTTTACTTGTTAGCTTTATTACCACTTACCAGTAGTCTATCAGTCTAAAGCATAGTTATTTTGGTCAATAAAGAGTACTTATTATCACCAACAATCCATTTTTAACACAAACATGATGTTAAAAGCACTTTGTAGTTTTTATTATTTTTATTTGTTCTGTACATATTGGTTAATGGTTACGCCGTAGCAGACAAAATAAATTGTTCATCAAGCTGTGAGAAAAGAATTAGTTATTTTTACTTTTAGAAGAATCTGATAATAAATCAGGGGGATAGAGAACTGGGTTAAGTTTGAAAGGGCAAGGTAAGCTATTTGAATGTTTTGATGGAGAAATTGGATAATTTGAATATTTTGATTGGTATGTCCGCAATTAATTCATTTATAAATGTGCCCCTCCCCTAAATAAGGAGCATATTTGAATATTTTTATATAAGTCAATCGTTCGCTCTTTGAAAGCATGCCGGTCTCACTTATCCCAGACTTCACCACTCTTATGTTGTAGATCTAACAATGCATTGCTCCATGCAACATGGTTACTGTCACCTTACTTGAAAGATCAAAACCCCTTGCAACAAATAACCTGTGGTACAATCATATGCAGGGTTAAGCAATTTTCTGACAAGACATCTAAGATCAGATAAATGAGTAAGCAATGGCCTTATTTTTACTCGAGGCATACAAGGCTTCTTTTTTTTCGGAGGATCATTGTAAGTAATGATGATTACTGGGTTCTCCAGCCTTGCATAGAGATTTCACGAGCTGTTTTGCACTTCTCTTTATCATTTGTTGTCTAACAATGTTATTCCAGAGCTGATGGTTTCATGTGCAGATAGAGAAGAACATATTAGTTTTCTCAGCATTATTGTTAAACACTACAGAATGAATTCTGCGCCAGAGAGGTGCTGAGCAGAAGGTGATTCTTAATGGGTACAAAGTTATGCTCTAATTTTGGTAGACTTACTGTGCGTTTGTTTTAATTTAGATTTATTGCAGGACAAATGGACAATTATTTATTGTTTCTTATTCTCCCGTTTATGATATTTTGCACAGTTAAATTTCAAGAGGGCTCAGTTGATAGAAGGTAAGTTGAACACTTGAGAACGCATAAATCACTAAAAGTTCTCTCTCATTCAGCCTTCCTTTAGATGTGCATGAAGCTGTACTACAAAATAAACAAAATTTATTTACCTTCTACAATTTATTGGATTTGATATGAAGTAGTACTGTTAAACTGCTGGACGTGCGTAAGTAGTACTGATATAGTGATATAGCTTGACGATGTAAAAGTATCACACATCATCTACCGTTACAAATTTACAATCATTGCGTACATATATTAAACATTTTGTAGATGAAATGACTAAGGATGATTGAATGGCGATTATATACAAGGCAATCGATCTCCAATTATGAATTGCCAAGCCCATCCTAAGTCCTAACCTGATTTCAAGATCAAGACCTCATCATATTAAGGCACTACATTCAGATGTGGTCTCAACTCTCAACGCCAGCATCAGGTTAGGTTATCATGGAAGTACTAATGAGATCATCTTAAAAAACAAACATAATTTCCTTTCGAATGAACTCATTTTTGCATTAAATTTGAATATTAACGTAATCATCACCAAATAATAATTGAAATACTGTTACGAGCGTCCAAAATGAAACACATTCAACATATTTATGATAGTTATTAAATATTCATTTTCGTAAGAAGGAAACTTATTTAATATTTACATTTAAATAACATCTACAATGGAAAATGAGACCACATTTACATTAACAGATCACGTAGAACCTGAAGTCCTAAATCATAGAGGAGTCATTTAGAACTAGGTACCTTAACCCAAAACCGCATCTCTTGCTCGTAAATCTCTGTTTGTTTTTTTGCTTGTTTCGATCTGAACCATTCAGAACTCATCTAACAACCAAAGCATCTGAATCAAATCACAACCGTCCATGACAATCGAACGGTCGGACAAGCAGAGATTTACGAGCAATAGATTCGAACCCCTTGAACCAACAGAGAAAAAAAGGAACCAAATCTACTGCTTGTTAAATTCCTACTTGTTTCGATCTGGATCGTTTAAAATTCATCTAACGATCAAAGTATCTGTTTCCTATATCAAATCACAACCGTTCATGACGATCAATCAATTCAACGATCAGATCGAGACAAACAAAATGCGGAGCAGATTCGGATCCAGAAAAAAAGCACATAGGATACAAAATAAGGACCTATTTTCTACCCAACAAATCGAGCATCAATCATTTATGCATTCGCTGCAAGTTTGCGGAAGAGAATCTGCTACTCCTTTCTACTCCCTTCTTTTGGCAAGCAGACTCCTGCTCGCGTAGATCTAGCCATCCACTTAAAACAAACAGGCATTATTTGACAGATAAAACACATCACATATAGTTTCTTAATTTTAAGGTTGCTTGATATAGTAATAGAACACACTAATCAAGTCTTGCGACATACTCTAACATCATATAATAGTTCCCATTCCAGATCAAGAACTAACAATATAATTGAGGATTCAGATCCTCACTAAGACTGTGCTCCAGAGTTCGAACATAAGGAAAAGAAAAAGAAGTGAAATGAAAAAGAGATAAAAACGGAAGAAGTTAAGATTCTTTACCCCAAAATCGAGTGAAAACAATTTTCTCCGATCTCTCAAAATCTAACGTTCACTCTCCTCTCACCTACTGAGAAATCTCGGGAGCAGAATTACAAACTACAAACTCCCGTTCTCCTCTTTCACCCTCTTTTCTCCCCGATTCACTCTCCAGAGAAAACTTTGGAGCACAGCCTCAGATCAAGTGCTTCTGTTTTTAAAATTAAAAAATAAAATAAAATTACAGAAGGAATAATTAGTTAATATAATTTGAGCTATCTAGCTTACAGCAGATGTAATTAGCAATTTTGGACATCCATTTTACAAATACAACAATCGGAACTAATAAGTATGGTTAGGAGAACAGAAGAACTATGTAAACATAATTTCGATAGGTTCTGGCAAAACCAATACATGCTACATTTATAGATTCATCTCAAGGAGGAAGGAAAAATCGAATATGAACTTGAAACAGAAAAAAAGCCTATTTGATCAGAAAAAATAAATGATCTCTGTCATTTCTAAATCAGAACCACAGACCAAGGTTTCATCAATCATCATCTCAAGTAGGCAAATACACAACCCTGACACAAATAAATTACAAATATAATAGCACAAGCGTCATCAGAGATTTAAATACAAACGAATCATTTAAAACTCTATCATATTGTTGCAGTTTTGTTTGCTCATCGCCTGACACAACACAACAAAAACAACATTCTGGTAAATTTTGTAAAACACAACACTGAGAGATTGTAGAAGTAGATCATGTAGAGTTCCAATGGAACACGCAAGTAGCCCAGAGATACGAGCAACGCGTGTAACGAAAAGAACACAGTTCGTTGTACCGGATTTGTAACTGCATCAGCCACTGATAAAATCAGACACCTGACTAAACCCGGATACCAAGTCCTTGTTACTTTTTTATACTTTTTAAAGGTAAAGAATGAAATTTACATTACCTTGCACCAAATCAAAAGTAGGAATTGAGATCTAAAAATTAATCAATTAAACAACAAATGTATAATGCAGGGTCAAATACAAGAGCAAGAGAACAAAGTACAGAACCCCACTCGGTCATGCAATCCATATATAGATCTAGCTGATGTGTTCATGAAATTGAAATCAAAGGGGTTTGGCCACAAGAAAGACCGCATAGTTCTAACGATCCAAACCCATGAGATCAGCAACGAGTTTAGAGGGTTTAAGTAAGTAGACTACTTGAAACCTCCGATCTAAGCAAAAATCAATTGAAAAGCAATGAAAGACAAATCGAAAGAATAAACAGGAAAAACCACCACCAAATGAGAAATCCTATTCCCTCATTCCCTCTCTTTCTCTCTATTTTGATGCGGCGGCGATGAAAGATGGGGTTTTGGTCTTTTGGACGCTGCATATAAATAGATATGTTTGCCACGCAATTTAATTTGAGAAAGTATGGCGAATAAGACATAAGAGACCTAAACCCTAAATGCGGTGCGTACGACGTGGCCCAAGTAAGGCCAGTTTAAGTATCATCAGATCAGACGGTATACACAAAACAAACTCGTGATCTGTAAATTTACCCGTGTGGATCAACCCACTTATTTTATATGGATATCCACAATTATATTAACCCAATTCAAATCCACACTTGAATCTCAAAAGTCCGCTTAATAGTTAATTATTAGAGCATTTTCAAATCTGAAATTCTTGGAGTTTTTAAATGAGTCTCATGAATGTAGATAAGTTTCTTATTTAACAATTTTGATTCAGAATTTCTTATTTAGCAATTTTTCTTTAGAGTTTATAAACTATGGCGTGGCTTAATCATTGGCTAAAATTGATCGGTCTCCCACAACATTGATAGTATTTGCTGACATGGCAATTAAGAAACTCTATTTTTTTTAGTTTCGGGAATTGATGGTTTAGAAACTAAAGAAAGAATAAATTTCTAAAACTTATGTGGCAATTATTTAGAAACTCTAATAGTTTCAGAAATGAAGATGCTCTTAAATTTGTTTGTGGCCCTGGAAAGAAAAATCTGTCAGTAATGGATGACCACCTCCTAAGTCAATTTCCGAAGGCACTAATCCAAATTGCTGACATCCTTAACCCAAGCGAAATCTCCACGTTTTACACTTATTTGTGGTGCATTTGGAAAGGACGCAACAAACGGATATTTCCTGCCAAGCCTTTCAACCCTATCTCAGTTAAGGCACATGTCCGGCAATTGGAGATTCAGCCATTATCAACAGGGGTAAAACAATCAAGGAAGGTTACTCACTGCATTGGGAATCGGGTACAAATGGGGTTATGTTTGATGCATCATGGGTTGCATGTTTCAGAGCAGGAATTGAGATAATTATTTTCGACCCAGTCAAATTTGCATGGCCATGGGAGAAATGGAGGATGCGGACGATCCCTTACATGCAGAAGCACATGCATGCCTGACAGCCATAAGGTGGGTTCAAACTACGATGAAGCATCAGGATCAAGCAAAGGGCGCTTTTATCACGGACTACAGTAACCTGGTAAGGGCAATTAAGTACAACGATCTCTCATATTACAATCATGGAGGGCAGCTGAGACAATGGCTAAATGCCACCAAATATTTCAAAGGATGCATACGCTTTTTCATCTGAGTCATGGGCACAGGAAAGTCATACAAGCCCCACATGAAGTTGCAAATCATTCCAAGAAATATGGACAAAGTACAAGAGGGGACCAGGCGATCCAAATTTTGCGAGAGAAGGGGATCAAGTACACTGCATCAATACGATTATGTTGATGTGACAGGGACTCTTTGAAGTGTTCAACATGGATACTCGGTCACATTTTCAGTCAAAACACAAAGAAAGTAAACTATATACCCTTTGTTACTTTTCTACCATAAATTTCTTGTTCTCCCTAGGGGTCACCACAAATTTTAGGTAGGTAGAAGATAAACAAATTAGAGGTTTAGTTGGAGTTGTTGGATTAAACTCATCTCTTGTTTGACAATTTACAAAATAAATCAGTACTAACCTTGCACAATTGAGTTTTGTTGAGATGCAGGTTAATACAGGCACAACATAATGTTGCAAAGGCTCAAACATGCTTAACACAAGTCAAGACATGCACAAGACATCAAGAACAAGCTTCACAAAGCCAAATGTTGCTGTGACGCTTCCCAAACTCGTCACGACAGGTGTACAACCCGTCACAATGGGTTAAAAGAATAAGAGCTGAGTAGAGAAGAGATTTCCAGAGCCATGCGTTATTGTAACGCTCCACAGAGGCATTATAACGCCATGCCCACCCGTTATAACGAGTTCCCAACCCATTATAACGGGTTCCTGCTCAAGATGGCCCAAAAGACAGTCAGAGAAGCACAGGAGGGCAATTCTGGAAAGCTGCCAACTCGTTGTAATAGATTCTATAACACGTCACATATATATGTAACACTTCAGGCCATTTCAAGACTCCAAGAAGTGCTCAGCCTATATATACATTGGAGATACGAAACAGGAAGAGATCTGAAAACCCCCACAAGCTTCCAAGCATCTAATTGAGCACCAGAAAAAGCAACAAAGCCTTCTCCCACAGCTGCCTAAACCTGAAAGAATTAGGATATCATCTATTGTCTAAGTCAATTCGAAAACACTTCTTTTATTTGCTAGTTTCTAGCCTTTGGTGTACTATATTTGTATTCTCAAGTAGTGCATCCATGTCCTTGATTGTGTAGTCAATCGAACGTTTACCATGTAGAGTGGTGTAGCCCCTTGCATTGGTCTAGGAATCAAAGATTGGTTTGCTTATTGAGAAGAAACCAAATATTGATTCCGCAATTGTAAAGAACACTTATTGCTTAGTGGAATCAGTCCCGAAAGGAAGTTTTTGGTTCCGAGAGTCTTGTGGATGCAGGCCTAGTTTGTTTGTAGGTCGAACCACATTATTGTTGTACTAAGCAATGTCTTGTATTTATCGATTTTCAAAACAAAACTTGTATTTAACAAGCTTTTTGTAAGATATTTTGTTCAGGGCTAGTTCAAGCAAAAAAAAATTACAAGAATCAAGAATGAAGCTCAAGAAAATATCAATAATGAAGAATAAAGATTTTAAATATTTTAAGGTATTTTCTCTCAAGTTTGTATCAAATTTAAATCAAAGAGATTGAATCAAACAAGTAAAAGATACAGAAATGATAGGAAATGTTACATAACGCCCTGAAATGTTATGTAACGTCGTCCCTTTTATACAGAAATTTTGAACCAAAAACTGAGTTACACAACCTTTGAAAAATCCAGAACATATGTAAAAAATTTACCAAAACATTATACAACGTTATAAAACGTTATGTAACGTTATATTTTTCTATGCAATTTAAACTGCTAAAACTCAATTGTGTAACGTTTGAAAAATCTAGAACATGTGTCAAAAAATTACCAAAATGTTATACAACATTATAAAACTTTGTGTAACATTATCTCTGCTATATTCCTAAGCATCTAAATTTTCGGAATCAATATCGGTAGTTGGATAGAGCTCTCTTGATAATTTGTGACGTTGTTTGTGTAGAAGTTTAAAATTCTCGGCAGCGTTCCTGAAATATTTGTTTCACGAAAAGTCATACCATAGACTGTTGCACTTTATCTCGATGATTTTGCGTTTCGCCTCTCTGCAGACTGCAAACCTCCCCACTCTCTCTGTCCCTCTCGTCTAACCTAAATTGTCTCCTCATCCACCTATCTAAGCCATCGAGTGCTTAGTCACCATGATCTCTCCCCCTTTGCCATTAGATCACGATGGCAACGAGGCATCATTGTCGCAGTGATCTTTCAAAAGCATCCATTCTCCACTTTCCCTTTCTCTTTAATAGCAATGACAACGAGGCATCACTAAAACCTAAATTACTCTATTTCCTCTCTCGCCTCCTCCTTCCACTTATGTGCGAGACTCAAAAACTAAAAAACTTCCTATCACTCGAACGCAGCCCATCAGCCATCCGCCTTAACTTCTCTCTCCCACAACCATCTCCTCTGTATGATTCTACAAAGAGGACAATAGTACTAGTAAGAATGAAGAGATGAAATCAATGAATGACAATGATGTGTGAGATATTGTTCCATTGCCTAAGGATAAGAAAACCGTTGGTTGTAAGTGGATTTTCAAAACCAAACGGAATTCTAAAGGCAATGTTGAAAAATATAAAGCATGTCTGTCACTAAGCATTTCACACAGAAAAAAGACATTGATTATAATGAATCATATTGGCATTGGTAGCACATTACAACTTAGAGCTTCATCAAATGGATGTAAGCAATTTTTCTCAATGGTGACATTGAGGAAACTATCTACATGAGGCAATCTAAAAACTTTGTGGTCCGGTGATCCAAAGTCTATTGTATGCCTGCTTAAGAAATTCATTTATGGGCTAAAACAAGCATCTCGACATTGGTATTTAAGTTTCACAATATAGTTAGCTCATACGGTTTCGAGTCTAACTTAGTTGACGAATGCATATACCTTAAGTTATGTGGGAGCAAGTTCACATTTATGGTCTTATACGCTGATGACATACTACTCACAAGTAACGATAAGTATATGTTGCATCAAACCAACAACTTTCTATTTAGAAACTTTGGGATGAAAGATCTTGGTGTGCTTCATTGTTCTAGGGATAGAAATACTAAGAGACAAAACTGAAGGTATTCTGTGACTATCCCAAAGAAATTATATCGATAAAATACTGAATATGTATGACATGAAAGACTGTAAACCTCAACCCTAAAGGAGACAACTTAAGTCTCGAATAATGTCCCAAAACCGATTCAGAGAAAATTGCCATGAAAGACATCCTCTATGCGTATGTTGTAGGCAGTCTCATGTATGCTCAAGTGTGCACGAGACCGGACATTGCCTTCATTACAGGAATGATAGGGTGATACTTAAGCAACCCATGAATGGAGCACTGGAAAGCAGCAAAGAGGGTGCTGAGGTATCTGAAGAAAACAAGAGACTATATGCTCACATATCAGAGATTGGAAAAGCTCGAGGTCATTGGATATACCGATTCTGATTGTGGAGGATGCGTAGATAGCATAAAGTCGACATTAGGATATATCTACATGATGGCAGGTGGCGTTGTATCGTGGAAGACTGCTAAACAGACACTTATAGCATGAAGTCGACATTAGGATATATCTACATGATGACATGCGGCGCTGTATCGTGGAAGACTGCTAAACAGACACTTATAGCACCTTCTACTATGGCAACCGAGTTCATTGCATGCTACGAAGCCTCAAACCATGGCGTGTGTCTCAAGAAATTTGTCACTAGGCTGCAGGTGGTCCCTACTATTAAGAGACCACTTACATTGATGTGTGACAATAATCCAGCCATACTCTATGCAACAAACAACAAAAGCTCGATCATGTTTAAGTACATAGACATTAAGTTTCTGGCAGTAAAAGAGACAATGTAGAACAATGAGTTGAAGGTAGAACATATTGGTACAGACTCCATGATTGCAGATCCCCTTACAAAAGCACTACCACCCAAGAAGTTTCATGAACATGTCGCTCGTATGGGCGTAATACCTATGTTAGGATAGTTTAGAGAAAATGTGGGAGTCTGATTTTGTTTGAAGTTCCATAATTTATAACAAGTTATGATATATACAAATTATATTTTGAATCTCATTGTGTTCTCTTTTTAAAGTTTTTGACCTTACCAAAGTAAAGATATAAAGATGACCCGTTCGAAAATAGGCACGTAAAATCACACTCTCGTGTAATTTCTAAACTATATGACCAAAGTCTAATTCATGTCATCCAGAAATATTTGGTAATGTGATTTATATCGAAAAAACCGCACCAAAAATGTGGTGATTATCGTTTAAGTCCCTTGCTGGTATAACTGGTGGACCGAATTATTTAAGAGATACGAATAGAAAGACAAAAAAGTTTAAAGTGATATGGCCAGATCCATACATATGTAATAAAATGGATCACACTTGTCCATGTGGGAGATTGTTGGAATTGAGACGTCAATATAAATAAAGTTTGAACAACGTGTTATATGATTACTACATGTCATGTACTGTCACATAATATTCCGAGGAGTAATATTTGGAAATGTCGTAAATGTGATTAATTCAATATTCGAGGCATTATACGTATTTTACTAAGATTTGGGCACAAATGCATATATAATTAAATTAAATTATTTATAATTATTAATGGACCGATTATGATTAATTAAACTATATATTGGTGTTAGTGTAAAGTCAAAAATATTGTTTGGGCTAAATCTAACTCAAATTGGATCAAAGCCCAAGCAAAACAACACAAATGTAAGTCTATTGCGGCTGCAATAAGATCCTTTGCGGACGCAATGTAGTAGGAGAGATTTGGCAACAAATCTGCTGATTTCCAGCATGATTGATTGCGACCGCAGAAGACTCCATTGCGGTCGCAAGACACTTGACTAGAAAACTATCAAGTCTGGAATGTCAAGTCAATTGCGGTCGTAATGAGATTCATTGCAACCGCAAGAGACATGCTTAAGGCAAGTTTTGGCTGCCTAGATTTACCGTTATCTTTCTGATTAGATATTCTAGTTTTTATACCAAATTTGTGAAAATGTTTACAGCAGTGAATATTAGAATTTGAAAAAGAATTTGAGAGAATGTAATTTCAAATATTTTGTGAATATTTGATAATTAATTTTGCATATTTCCAAGATACACTAATGCCCCTATAAATAGAGCCGAGTCTCTAAGCATTACGGGCCAACTGAAAATAGTTGAAACATTGATGTTTTATTAGAGTTGTGCATAGCTACTGACATACTTCTCCATAAAGTGGTCATACTATGTTGAGGTGTTCGTACTCTTGGAGAAAAGAAAACGTCCCGTAATCGCTTGGAATGACTCATTGTCAAAAGACTATTGGAGACTCTTCCGCGATTGCAACGACATCTCCGCTCATTCAAGATCTCAAAAAAGAAGACAACGTTGGAGATGGACAGTAAGTTCACACTTTCGCACTATTTATTTTATTTCAAACACGTAGCACGAAGGAATTAATTGAATTGCAAACTTTGTCGTAGTTTAAGGTTTATGGTAATGGCTCTATCCTAAATTGAATTGCACCAAAATTAAAGTCCAACAGGTTTGACTTTGGTTAATTGGGTTAGCATTTCTGATATATGGTTGTCTATGATTGTTTCCTTCACATTTTTATTTCATTGTCTCAGTACTTCTTTGATTTTGATAGGCAACTATTCTTTGATGTTGACTAGCTTTCTTGTTTATATCTTCTAATGTGATATCTGCCTTTTTAGTTAGTTTTATTGCTTGTTTAGGGGTTGAGAGTTCAAATAAATCAAGATTGTCTCTAATTTCTTCTTTCTGTCCACTTACAAAATATTCTAAATAAAAATCTTAATGAATTATCTAGATTTTACAGATCAATCTTGATTTTGTCCTGAAATAATCCTTGACATAATCACCGACTTTACCATTTTTCACCACCTGTCTAAATTGATGGATGGGATTTTCAGTATTATCACCGAAGAACTGAAGTACATTTTCTACCAAACGTTGTCAAGGAGGAGTCTTGTTGGTTATTTTAAGTGACATGTGCCATTCATTTGCATCTCCACTAAAATTAATGAAAGCCATTTTTGCTTTTGATTCTTGAGACACATGGTACAACTCAAAATAATATTCACAGTCTTCTATCCACTCCACTGCATTCTCACCATTGAAAGAAGAAAAGTCCATTCTTGGTAAGAAAAACTAGTTTGAATGATTAGCATGAGACTCTTCTTCTCTATTCATTACTGGATCACATTCATTTCTCCTTTTTCTTGGTGTTCACCATACTGTTTATTGGCACTATAATCACTTACATCCACCCTTTCAAGAACTAACTCCATTAGCTTAGTGAGTGTATCAATTTTAGCATCACTAGGATCAAACCTTCCCTTCATCTGATTTATTCTATCGATTAATTCTTGAGTGACTTTGTTCATTTCCTCCTGCATAGACTCGGATCTTGAATCCATCTTTAAAAATCTCTCATTGATTACTATTATATCCCATAGTTGTTTTTCATCTCCATAACTAGTGCTTCGAATGGCTTGACTAGCCATCTTGGATTTCCTCGATGATCACCTCATATGATCATATCTTCCCCTTCTTCCCAATTGTGACATAAAGTTGGGATAACAGATTAACAGATACAAAATAATTTATTTTGAAATTTTCTCCATATAAGCATGTATTTTCTTATTTACATTTGCTTATCTGGTTTTTGGAACCAATTACCAATTTAGAGTTGTGAGAATTCTAGAATACATTTAATAGAGAAAGTATAAAATATACATATTGAAATGCTGACTACAGTATAACCTTTCCATGATAGCCATGATAGTTTATTACTTAAAAGGCTGAGATAGGAGGATTATTTCAACAATTAACCTGATATCGAAAATATCCCGGTTAAGAATATATGTTCATATAATAAATTAATAATACTGTCTGAATTTTTTTTCCATATAAATAAGACCGCAATTTGTTTATTGACACACTTGTAGAGAAATCGGAAAAATATATAGACATTGCGTACATTATATTATATATATATAATGTAGCCGCGGCCACTCATCATAATTAATTAAAAAAAGTAGATGATTAGATCATTAAACAGTTAATAAGTACCGAAAATACCCCAGTTATATATACACGAGAGCGTGGTACCGTACGAGCAGCCCCCTGAATATGGAGAGAGAGAGAGAGAGAGAGAGAGAGTGTTAGAGTGGTATTGCAGTATTGCTTCTAGGTTTAAGGCTAATTTGATCCTATAAATAGCCCCCCGACCCCACCATGGGCCCCATCACAGTCTCAAGTTATTGATTTCTGAAATCTCTCTCCTCCCATGCATAATCAGTAAACTATCTTCTGTAGGCCCACCATGTCGGAGAGAGGTTAGTTATTGATTTCTGAAATCTCTATTTGTTGAGACTTGAGAGATGGTGCATACAGTACTGATACACAGTACTCCCACACACATCAATAGTTCAATACTTGCATTCATCAAATATGTGTATTTTTGTAATTACTTTGTTATTTTACGATCAGGTTTAAGGGAAAGCATGGAGAGAGCGACGCAGCTGTTCTTTGAGAACTTGTACATAATGCAAGAAAACAAGAGGCTGAAGAAGAAGGCTAAGCTTCTGATAAAAGAGAACAAGGCTCTGTTTGCTCAGGCTAAAGAGAGGGAGCAGCAGCAACTGGCTACCTCCAGTGGATGTGGATCTACCAGTAGCCATAACAGTAATACCAGTGCCAATAATGCTGTTACACCAATCCCCAACTCCAACGCTCCTGTGCCAACTCTTAATAATATTCCTGATTCCAGTCTTCTGATCGGTGGGGCCCAGGCAGAACACAAGGATGGTGCAACCCCAGCTCCTAATCAAAACCATTGATTTGGGATGCTTGTGTTCTGATGTAGAAGTTGGAATTGGCAGAGAGATTTAGTTAAGTTGCGCTTAGTTTGTGTGGTTTGTTATTTGCTTAATTGAATAAAGGTATTGTGTGAAGTAATAAAATATATATGTAGTTTATATTTCTCTTTCAGTTGTGGACTGTGGTGGGGAAGTAATAATAATATTTCTGTTTTAGTCGATCAGTAATGGGTATTTCATTTTTTCCCCTTTATTAACATTATTTTTGGCCTTTTTGGTGCTTAATTGATGATACCATAGAACTAATTAAAAAGAGCAGTAGCATATGCCGAATAGTTTTGTTTGTGCAGTTGCGTTAAGAAAACTAAAACGATGCAGTTTCTTTAATAATTAATTGACATATAAATGACGCAACAATAATTATTTTGGTGCTTTTGCTATTACCAAATATAATTGCTATACTCACGTAGTCACGTGAATTGAATAAAAGCATATATATACATGGCGTGAATTTCTATATATGTTGACGACGGATGCTTCTAGAAGTCGAACATATTTTACCAGAGTGCTCATGTCCATCACTTTGATGTTAGTGTTGTTTTTGTTTAAAGAGTTAGTTCGATAGTAGTGCTGTCATTGACTCATGGTTTAAAGAATGAGGTTATGATATTTCATACAACATTAGTGGTGTATTATTTCGATTTCGTATTTTCAATGTCGAAGTTTAAATTATTTATTTAAACCGTTGAGTTCAAATTATATAGATGAAGTATAAATAACATAAGGCATTTTTCGTGAAATACCATAATCTCACTCTCGTTTAAAACTACTTTATAAATGTGAATATGTGATGATGGTCATGTCTTATGTCTTATGCGTACCTAAAACTGGTTGCTCATTAATCTGACAAGAAAGAAACATTAAACCGAAAAAGTAGATGATCAATATTTGTAGTATAAATAGTAAGGCCAAATATAATTTCTTGCCTAAGATTATTCTCCCGAAAGGTATAGAAGAGATGAGGATATACAGGACTTGGAGAAAAAAAAATCGCTTGTTTTCGAGCGTAAAATGAGAGTCGAATGGAGCTAAGTAGATCAGGGAGGGTTTTATGAAGAAACCATTATCTATGCTAAAATGATCGAAGTTATTTTCAAAAAAGTTAATCTAAGCATCTACGTGCAAAAGAAGTTCAAATCGCACTAAAAATATAAGATCAAAGAAGATATTCTGAAATTCTAAAACATATAAAGAGTTAGTTTGAATTAATACATTTTCTTCTATGTGCACTATCAGAAAAAGGGCCTTTAGCACCTCCATTTTATACTCATTATTCAAAACATAGGATATTAACAAGGATCAATTACATATCCAAAAAGATATATGTATCAAGCATGCATATAATGTGAAAAAGTGGTTCAAGGGTCTAATATTGGTTGTATAGGAAACTTAATATAACATATACGCTTTAATACCGATTGTTTACAAACAACACGATATAAAATGTAATGATCAATGCTGGTTGTTCTTAATACTCAATATAAATAGTCTCAAATCTCAAGCCTACAATTCGTCTATCAACCAACGACTCAATATTTCCAACCTCATTAATCCACACCACCCATATTTCACCTCATCAATCAGCACAAACCCCCCAATCCACCATCCTTTCATCTCACAACAAATTTCTCATTTCCACTCCACCTCATCAGTGAGATAAAATTTTGAAAAGTGAGAAGAAGAAAAAGGAGGAAGGGAGGCAGACGGAGGAGAGAAGAGGCGAGACGAGGCAATCCCAACCCGATCCGTCGCATCCTTGACCTCTTTTATTGGTTCCCCTAACTTATCGGTAAACACTTAGGCTCTGATTTTTTTGTACCTTACGACTCAACAATTTACTTTGTTACTTGTTTGGTTTTGAAAAAATGAATGAATTTCTTACTGATACTGTTCTCATCTTAAACCATATTTTAGGTGAAAAGAAATACAAAGACGTCTATTATCTAGAATTATTTAATTAAATTCTTTTGGATAATGATCGCATGCTTGTTACTAATTTCATCTACACTTATTTTTGAATAACAGTGAGCATGTTCAATTTGCTTACACGTGTTAATGCATGGGACATTGAACTCTTAGGACATGTTCAACGGGCCAGCAATCATGGAAACTAATACACTGTGCAGTTGAAAAAAAAGAAAATTTAGTCAGGCTCAAAGCACGAAGATCAAAATTCATAGTCCTTTATTCAAGGAAAATCTGCAGCCAAGTTGGCTGGAGATTTCATTTTTTAATTTTTTAATACTCTATACCAATCGTGATGAACAAATCGGTACAAAATGTTGATATTTAATACTGATTGTTACGAACAACCGATATAAAATCTACCCCCTCAATTTCGTGTGTTAGGGAAGACCCGATATTAAAAGGATCTATTTAATACCCGTTGATTAAAACTTTTTGTACCCCTCCCCTTCAATCTCGATTGATTAATCAGTATAAAAGCATTTTTTCAACCGATATTAAAGCCTTTTTCATGTTGTGGTGGTCTCTCTTGAGTTCTTCTTCTTCTCCCAATTGGATAAGAGATCCTATATGTCCACCTTACTTTAAGAATGAAAGATTAATCTAATGCTAGTTAGATATGAGATCAATCAACTCTAGTAAGTCTATTTGCTTCAATTCACAATCTCATGCCTTCACAAGCTTGTATTTGATTTGTAGCTAAAGTTCAACACATAAACACCTAATATTTAAGGTGGAAAAGAAGAGTCAAAGAGCAAGAGAACAAAAGAGAACAATGAGGATGATGCCGATCGTCCAAGAGGCAACCTTGACCTTGAGCTGCCTATGTGATGGTCCAGCTGGAGGTGACCGGTTGGGCAATGGAGGTACAACCTCTCTTCTGCTCGACTGGGGTGGTGTGCGACCTAGCAAGGCTTACGACCAAGGAGAGAAGGAAAGAATGTAAACAACTAGGAAGAAGAAAATATGGGAGGAAGAAGAGAAAATGAGAGATGAAATGAGGAGAGAGAAATATTCTAGAATAAATATTCAAGGGATAACATCCAATATGAAATTACTATCCAACTTCCCCATCACATGATCTAGATCTAATCTAGAGAGGGTTGGATGGTAATTACTCCATTCCTTGATCCAGTGAACCATTGGTCTATTCAAGAAACATTTCACTTCTTCAAACCATCTCCTACACCCGAAGTTGTAAATTATTTACAACAATTACCATTCTTCTCTTTGGTCAGGTTTGATCACGTCCATCTCCTTTGACCAGTCTTTGACCATGTTTGACCAATGCCTAAAACACCTCCAAATCATCTCAAATCATCATACATAATCATATTATACTATAATGCATTAATTGTGAACTTTACAAATTTCAAATTTATTATATTTCACAACTAAAGCCTCCAAAACATTTATTTTGCTCTTTTTGATTGATTAATTAGTTCATGTATCCACACATAATTAATTAATATGTGCAACATTAATTCATGTACTCGATATATAATTGATTTGCTTTGTACTTAAATTATCGACTTGACTAATTTGTATATCCAGTGGCGGAGCCAACCCATCTCACGAATTTTTTTTTTCAAAATTTATCATACAATTGAAAAAATTTCTTCTAAAAATATGCTTATAATCTGAAAATACATCATTTTGAATCCCTCTGAAAAATATCATAAATTTTGAACCCATATGACGAAACTCTTGGATTCGTCTCTGTATATATCCAATATGCAACTTCATAATCTAGTGTTTATTTTCTTCTCATTCAATTGCGTTGAATGAATTAAAATAATATACCAATGAAGTCTGAAAATATTAAACTGTTTAGATGTGATTTTCATATCTATCAGTTACTGATTTTCTGACAATTTTATTTCCTTTTTTTTTTTTCAGATTTTCACTGTTTATGATTTTCTGTCATTTATTTTCCAATGAAGTGATGATGAACGATCACAAAATTTTGATTGTTTGAATTGTTTGAATTGTTCGAATTGTTTTGTTAAAACAAAATCGTTAATGCAAAAATTTTCTTTGTCGTTCATCTCAAATAACCGGTTAACATTTTTTTGTTTTGTGGGTTAAACAAAATGGTTAACACAATTCACATTTGACATCCCTACTTCTCGGCTACTATGACATGTCAGATCGAGTAGGTTGTGTAGGCCTAAATTCGATCCCAACAATTAGGCCTCCTAATAAAAGAACGTGTCCGGAGAGAGAAAACTGTCGAGTCAAAAACAAGTTGGGCTCGGATATAGGAGAGAGAGAAATAACTGAAAGTTTTGATGATTTTATTTATTTGAGCCCAACTTAGCCTTCTACAAATTGTTGGTATTAAAACGTAAAATTTAATAAATAAAGTTTGAGTTATAGAAGTCTCTTTGCGGCCACAAGAGATAAGGAGAGATTTGAAAAGAATCTGCTGAAAATCTAGCTGTTCAATTGCGACCGAAAGAGCTCATCTTTGCGGTCGCAAGAAACTTGACATATTTTCTGTCAAGTTTGGATCCAAGTCAATTGTCGCCGTAATAAGATTTATTGCGACCGTAAGAAATTTGCGCAAAGGTAAAAAAATCTTGCCTTATTTTGCCGATATTTTTCTAGCTTGTGTTCCAAACAATATCAAATTTCAGGAACGTGCTTATATCAGTAAATATGATAATTTGAAAAAGATTTAGAGATAATATATATTCAAAAATTTCAAAGAATATTTGATATTAATTACTGTATCTTTTTAAGATACGTTTTCACTAGTATAAAAGGTGTTAGATATCCAAGCATTATCAGTATCGAATTTTAGGGCACATGTGATGTGAATTAGCCTCAACTTTCTCATCCATTACAGAAAATTACTTCCTGGTACATTCGTAACCTCGGAAAGAAGTTTGGTACTCGAAATTGCTTGGAAGGATCCCTAGCGTACCACCGTGTTGCTCAACCATCTCTAACGACTCTTTGATCGATCAAGATAAGTGTACGAGAGAGATCGTACGGATGGAATGTAAGTAATGCTTCCGTTTCTATTTAATTTATGTCTTAAATAATTGGTCGGTGATTATATTTGAATTGCAATTGCTTATATTAGAATTTTAGTATTGTGGCTCAAACTTAATTCTTATATTGCACCAACACAAATTACCAAATAAAGACACAACAATTCGAAATCGAGGGTTGAGATTTATCTGAAGAGAGAGAGAATCAAAGTGAGAAGAAATAATTCGAGCCGTTCGTGATTGATCCTACGATGCTGAAAGAAAAAGCAGGGTCCTCGGAATAACAGCAGACTCTGTGGACTTGTGGCCGCATCTCGCTCCACTTGAAGTACATGCACACACATATGACATTAACATATCAACCATACCGCCTACCTCAAAACAGGAATTGCCGAGAACTTTACATCCCTGCACGTGTACGCAGACTCACCAGTGGAATATAACAAGTTCATACGAGTTTTGGACAGTTTCTTCCCACTTGATCTACCAGGATGGTGATAGCAACGATGCATAATTCATTGGTTTACCATCTTCATTCATACGTTTAACGCATCACACTCACCAAAAAATCAAAATAAATTTGAAAGAAATACTCTCCTAAAAGAAGTATCTGTCGGATTTAAACTCCCTCTTCTATGAAAATTTTGCGCATTACCAGTTTACCACTACACTAGATGGGCTTGGTCACCTTTGAGATTAGGAGTGTCAATAGATACGATACGAGTCGGTGGAGCTATTTTCGTATCTGTATCCGTTTGAAATTACTATTACCCATATCCTACCTTTATCCGTTAAAATTTGACTTACACTTATCCTATCCTTACCCGTTAAAATTATAGAGTAACAAACGGGTAACAAACGATACTGGTAATATTAATATAATATTTTTTAGTTTTATAAATAAATCATATTTTACACAAATACCCATAAAATCAATATTTTAAAAAAACAAGCACAACACGAAAGCAAGTAGAGCATATACATTAACGAGAAAAAAATAATATGTAATGCGAAATATTACACGAAAGTTATAATTATACGATCAGTTTTTTTTTTTAAATTAAACGAGAGGATGATAACATCAAATAAATAATTAGTTGGATGAAATTAATTTTGATAGAATCCAAGAGCCAAATGTTAATGTTCAGTTAAAAATTACGAGTTTTATTGAAAACAGGATAATTAATAAGATTATTTCCTAGAAAACTTAAATTTCTAATGGATTACTTATTTTTACAGATTTTAAAATATGACATATATTTATTTATATTTATATATATTATTTTATATTTATCCTATAGGATAACGGTTATATATAATCTTTACCCATACCCTTATTCATTTAGATAACGAAAAAATCTTACTCATAGCCATATCTGATAAGCTAACGAAAAAAAATATTATCCATATCCATTTTATTATGGAATACGATACATATCAAATAAAAGAGTAAAAGAGTTTCGTTGACACCCTTATTTGAGATTCATTTACCTTACCCTGATTCCAACATGTCAAAATGGGCATGCAGGGCGGATTCAAGATATGTTACAGCTGGTTCAAAATTTAGATTTTTTTCACAATTATTCAAAAATTTAATTTATAATTTTTTAAAAACTAAATTATAAATATACTTGTAAAAAAATCAATTTTGAATTTTTCCGGAATAATTCAGCTAACCTCCGATGAGTCTTAGTGGTTCCTCCACTGAACATGCAAACGGTGAACAGTGGCGGAGCCATGTAGGCTTCAGTGGAGTCACAGAACCCCATTCAAAATTCAAAATCCACTTAGATAAATTGAAAAATAACCAAAAAATGATAAATTTGTAAAGATGACTCCACTGTAATTTAAAATTATGTTAAAGGGGATTCCATAATTTCAATTTCAGCCCGTAAATTTATTAAAGAGTATCCAATCATACTAATTACTATCTAGTGTGCACTGTTGTTTTTTTTTCTGGTGACCTCACTGATATGATATTCTGGTTCTGCCACTGACGGTGAACATTAAATGACAATTAATGTTGAATTATTCTAATGTTGCGGACCTGCGGTTAATTGAAATAGCCAACATTTTCATCCAATTGATGGTATTCACATACTGATCATTGATATTAATCAAACAACCTGAAATCTTTGACCAAACTTATCTAGATACATGTCCTTTAATTTATGTTAGCAAGATGAACCGGAATTGCCATAATTGTTTAGGTAGACTTGACTATAGTTTAACCAGTTATATTTCAAACATTAAATTGGTCAAAGAAGCATGGGTGCATGACATCTCCAGCTACTCGCTTATTTCTATTAGAGTTAGTTCCGTATACTTTTAAACACAACATGCATGCGACTAACTTCAAAAAAGAAAGAAAAAGACCACATATAATTGAATTCATTGGTCGAATGCTCTGGTCCCAGATAATATAAATTTGTCATCGTCAATTTATTAATTTTTCATTAAAGATTTATTATCTTCAATATATACGTTCACTACCACGGATTTGGTTTTAGTGCCGGAGTTTTTTTTAATTTAGTGTCGGAAATGCATCTGATGTTAATAGGAGGACGTGTTAAAAGTTTGGAGCATCCGGGATAAAAGATGGGGTTATTATCACTGGCTTTTTATTAATGTGCGGTGATAAAAGTCCTACTTTATCATCGCATCATTGTTAAGGTTCGGTACAAAAGGTGTTGAGTATTGCGCAATTGCTGCCAACTGTAATACCAGGATTTACTAAACATCCGGTGATGATACTTAATTGAGATGTCATGGTTTCTAGAGGGCATGCATCTAATCTCATGGTCAATACCACATTTTCTAACTGGGCAATGCAAAAATGGTAAAATTGAGATGGCATTGTAAAGATTTAGAAGGTCATGAACCCTAAACCCTAAACAAAGGTTTGGATAAAATTTTGTTTTTGTAATTGTTAACAGGGATAAAACTTAATTACCATCACATTCGCTTTCTAATGTAAGTACAAATCTTTTCTTTCAGCAAAAGCAACTCATCCTTGGTATATTTTGCAATTTCCTGCATGAAAAAAGAAAACATTTGTAAACATTTTTAAGAAAGAAACAAGGGAACAAAGCAATTGAAATCTGATTTCATACCGCGGGCATCTTATTGGTTTGGAAAACGACTTCCACTATACGATTCATAGCTTGCATGACATAATAACCACATTCCCAGCCACCGGGTTGTTTCGGACCCTAAAAAGGTCAGAAATACCCTATGAAGTGAGGACTGAGTGGAAACCCTAAACCCCCCCCCCCCCAAAAAAAAACCAGCTATTTGTTCAAATTGTTTACCTTGAGATGTTCCCATCTGAAATATGCATCTCTCCGATTCACCTTCTTGCTGATGTAACGCGCTCGAAGCAACATAAAGAAAGACAGGTCAGCGCATGCACTTAAAAGAGGGAATATCTGAAATGACAAGTACTTACGTATTGAAAAGAGAGAATATTTCAAGTGGGTCCTTTTTTATGCGATCCGCAGAAAAGTTGCGATCCAGTGAGTCGACGACCCAACCAATGACCCCTACAAATCAGCCAAGAATTATCCAAACTGGCATTTTGCCCGAACATATAATGATTATACGAAACTTAGTGTTTATGGTTCTTTACCTCTCAAGATATGGAAGAAAGATGAATGCAGAAGGATCTTCGACTTTGGTAATGAAGGTGCTGATGTACCTAGAAGCTCCTTGCAAATCCTTCTTTAGGCTGACCTCGTTGCAAACCATAGGGTCCATAAAAAGACACTTCGAATCCGCAGTAGTGCTCAAGTTATTGGGAAGAGGGGTGAGGGAAAGATCATTTCCACAAGCCCTGTACAAATATGACACAATTTACTATTGAGTTGAATTGCTGAATTCTTACAAAAACAACAAATAAACAAATAATTACATGTAGAAAACTTGTAGTATAATGCAGCCGAGCCATCTGTCGTCAAGCATCTCAACGATTTCTTCTGTTGTCACCCAAGCAGCCTCCTCACCGACGACTTTATTGTTGAACAATGCCATCGTGCCGACATGAAAGCCCAATGGCACCTCTTGTTCAGCCATCAACATGTTGTACAGGGTCCTTGATTCTTCCCCTAGCCCTTGCAATTTTGCAGGATCGAGGAGCTGCTGCTTGCTAGCTACGGACACTGAAGTTCCAGTTGGCCTCCACTTAACTTGCTTCTCTGCATGCTTCTTTTGTTTGGGCTTATCGTTTTTTGGCGTCAGCTCAGCCTACTTTTGCCTCAGGTCAGCCTCCTTCTATTTCAACTCCGCCTCATTTCGTTTCAACTCATCCTCCTTAGACTGCCCATTCTGTGTTGTAGCCTGCACACAATGAAAATAGAAATCATATGGATTAATTAAGGCAGGTTGTTAGCGACAAATTGTCAATCACATTACCCATTCGAGATCTAGCGGCTGCAGTACCTCCACCCATCTGACAGGCCATCAGAAGAAATTCCCGATGTACTCAACACAGAATAGACCGTCGTCATGTGGAGGAGGAATCGGAACGGTCATGCTATGACTGTTCTCGTGGACTTTGTCTAAGATCACAACACATTCTTCACTACCGAGTTTTTGACTGTGCACCAGCTGACCCGTAGTAGACCGAGTAAGCCTCCTGTAACCTACAAGTAGTCTACGCTCATCACCTTCATATTCCTTGTACAACTTGCAGTTGAGTGTTCTCTTAAATAGGAAACAGAAACATATAATTAGAAATTAGAAATTAATAAGTTTTTTTTAGCACTAAACCCTAGACCCTAGACCCTAAACCTAAAGCTGCTATTGCATTCATTTGTTAGCTGCCTTAGAGAGTAGCAAAATCCTAATTTGTTAAATTTCATTAGGCAACAACCTTTGAGAACCATAATTAATACCTAGTTTGCCTTATTAAGAATTGCTTAATTGGTAAAGTTCAAAAGCAGAGATAAGTGAGTACCTCAAGCTTGTCAAGCGGCAGTGGGTCCTGGCTCGGGGCATTGGAGCTTACTTTGCTCATACCATTAATGCTCTGAAGAGAGTCCAGCTATTGTGGGCTTTTGGACTGAAGCTGCTGAATCTGGGCTTCAAGTGTAGCCAACCTATCCTTTACAGCTAGATGCTCATCCAAACTGATGCACCGGTCGTGGGTCGTCTTCCTCCTCTTTCCTATCCCGTAGACATCCTTAATGCCGCCATAGGTGGTCAAACCTCTCACCCTCCCAGCATGCTCGGTTGTTCCTAGCGCAGCTTCTAGGACATCGTGGTAGCGATCCTCCTCAAATGTCCCCGCATTTAGCTCTGCCAATTTCTGCTCCTGTCAACCCCCCCCTCCCAAAAAAAATAAACATTAGAATAGGATCAAGCCGATGGGGTTCCTCTTTGCGGATGAATATTCTTGCTTGCATTCTTCTTCCCTCGTTGGCTCATTTTCTGTGTACATTGAAAGTAAAAGTGATGGTTAAGCCGATGGGGTTAAGCAAAGAAAAAAACAAAAAACATGAATTGTACCTTGAATTGCTCGCTGTTGTAATGCTGTAAGAACAACCTCCAGTGCTCTTCTTGAATGCTCTTTTCTTTCTCCCTTGGCTTCGGAGTGTTAGGACTAGCCTCCGTGATGTATTCTTTTCTTAGCCTGTTTTTCCAAGACTGCCACAGTTCATTCATTTTTTTAAGAGCCTTTGGCTTCACACTATCATTTGTTATTCTCCATTCTGCTTGCAAGAAACAACATGACATAAGTACTGTTAGAACAACCAAAAAAATGTAAAAAAACATAAATCAAGTTATATCACTATTATTGTACTTTGGATTCTAACCTTATGGCTTTCCCATAGGGTCTTTTTTATGTTCTTGTCCATTTTTTTTCCAATTCTCTATGTGGCAAGACACGAACTACCTCACCAAAGTTCCCATGGTGGAGGTAAACTTGGCAGCATGCTCACCTTCGGGTGCCCTGTCTTTTCGGAAAGTAACAACTTTACTCTTTGGAGGAATTTTGCGGGCATTCTCCCCAGTGGTCTTGCCTCTAACTTTCTTCTTCCCATTAGTTTACAGTGCGGTGTTCCCTTCTTCTTCGGTGTTCCTTCTTCTGTGGTGTTCCTTTTTCTCCGGGGTTCCCTTCTTCTCCAGACATTGTACTTTCATATTAATTAGAAAAATATAAGCAACCAGAGGAGTTAGAAAAACATAATGTAACAAGCATAATAATATATGAGCAAGCACTTCAAACAAGATAGCAAAGGACTTCAAGTTCTACAAAAGGAGTTTAAACAAGCATAATAATATATAACAACATGAGTTTAAACAAAATAACAACAAAAGGATTTTAAGCACAAGTTCTACAAAACATAACCAAAGGACTAAAGTTACTGCACTAGCCCTAAAGTTAGATAGTACTAATTCACAACAACACTGTTAGCCCTAGGAAACATCATGCTGGCTCGGGTTTTGGACCCGGCTGAACACACTTCGGACCCTTCGTCTTGTCACCGTCACACAAGACACACTTAGGGGCTCTGCAGCATCTCGTGGAGCGTCTCCTTGGATGAATGCACACAAACCACCCCTTGTATCTTGGAGTGGGATCGAAGCCATGAGGTGTGAATGGCACTGGAATGTATCCCCCACAAAACGCGCGCAATTCCTTCTTGCACCAATAGCAGTTATCTTGCAAGCCCGGATAACGCGAATTCTTGCAACCCTCAACATTCTTTGGAGGCATGATGATGAGTTAGTTAGCTAATAAAATAATTAATATATATAAGCAGTTAGTTATAAAAATATATTAAAACAACAGTTAGTTATAAAAATATACCAAATAGTGTAATTAAAATAATTAGGGTGAAGTTATGGTGGTTGCGCATGCACGTGCTTGCGCATTGTGCACCCTCCGATGTGCATAGAGATTTGTGTGCATTATACACAAAACAGACCCCAGATTATCCTCTATTATGCATAATTCCAGCCCCAAATCAGACCCAAAACAAGACACAATTCCACAAAATTAGACCCAACTTCCCACTGTGATAAGAGCAACAAACCAGAAGGGGTTCAGTAGGGTTAACGAGGGCCTAACACAGTTCCAAAAATACCCATTAATCACAAATCAAATCAAATCTCCAAATAATCCTCTAATAATTCCCCAAAACAATTCAGTCATAAAAAAACTGCATGCATAAGTCCTACAACAGTTCAGTGGTGCCTAAATAGCAAAATAGCAAAAATGTGCTCACGACAGAGAATAGAGAGGCTGAGGCTTGCACCACCACGGTCACCACAGGCAGTTGAAGAGGCAGAGAAGGGTTTTTCTCTGGTAAAGAGAAGAGAGAGACGAGAGTGAGGGTTTTGCCTTATAAAGAGAAGAGAGATCGAGTGTGCTCTAGGATCGATCGGAGGAGAGGAGATGAGGAGACGAGATTGATCGGAGGAGAGGAGAAGAGGAGACAGGATGGTTTAGAATAATGAGTTTGGGTTTATGAGAGAGTAATGAGTTTGGGCGGAGAAAACGAATAAGGCAGACCCCAACTATACTTTCAGCAATGTTCTTAATGATGTGCATTCCATCCAAGTGATGTCTAACCTCTAAACTTGACCAATAAGGCAGATTCCAAAATATAGACCTCTTCTTCCATATCATGCCCTCAAAGTCATTCTTCACTTTTTTCCCAGTTGAACATCGATGTCCTTTACCTGCTCGTAGACCTGTTTACCTGATAATGGTACCGGAGCTCGATCATCACACTCATGACCATTGAAATGCTCTTTGTTTTTCCGAAACTTGTGAGTCATGCCAAGATACCGGCGATGCTCCATATAAACGCACTTCTTACAGTTTTTCAACCAGAGAGAATGAGTATTCTCTCCACAAACATGACATGCTTTGGCTCATTTCACCTTGTAACCAGATAAGTTACCATATGCAGGAAAATCATTAATGGTACATAAAATCATTGCACACAGAATGAAGTATTCTCTCAAATGCGAATCAAAAACACGCACGCCGTCCATCCACAACTTACGAAGGTCCTCCACCAATGGTGCCAGATACACATCTATATCATTTCTGGATTGTTTAGGACCCGAAATCAAAATCGAAAACATTATATATCTCCTTTTCATGCACAGCCATGGAGGAAGGTTGTACACACACAAT
The DNA here is from genome assembly GCA_964058865.1 of Eleocharis quinqueflora. Classification (NCBI taxonomy): domain Eukaryota; kingdom Viridiplantae; phylum Streptophyta; class Magnoliopsida; order Poales; family Cyperaceae; genus Eleocharis; species Eleocharis quinqueflora. The sequence continues at coordinate 209,613 of CAXKVX010000551.1, forward strand.
AGAACTGGCCATGTATTGTGACGACTACTCATGTTGCCATATGGGTTCATTCCGTCAGTACATAATCCCAATCTCAGATTTCTAGGTTCTTCTCCGAATTCTGGGAACTCAATGTTTATATTATTCCATTCGGGTGAGTCGGCGGGATAACGCAACATGTCATCATCTTTTCTGTTATCTGCGTGCCATCGTAGAAGCTTAGCATCTTTAGGATTCATGAAAAGTCGCTGAAACCTTGGTATTACTGGTAGATACCACATCACCTTTGCTGGTGACCTTTTACCTTCCTCCCCATCATTTCTCAGTTTGTACCGTGATGCATCACACTTCGGGCATTTGTCTAGAGCCATGTACTCATCCCCTCGGTAAAGTATGCAATCATTTGGACACGCATGAATTCTTTCTACTTCCAAATTCAAAGGACATACATTTTTTTCGCTCCGTAATTCGAATCCGGCAACTCATTTTTATCGGGAAGCATGTCTCCTAAAAGTTGTAATAAAGATGTAAAACTTTTATCGCTCCACCCGTTTTTGGCTTTGAGATTATACAGTTTAAAACAGCAGTTATTTTAGTAAATTTGGTACAACCAGGAAATAACGGCATATCATATGCTTTAAACACACTTTGTAAAATTTCAGGAATAAAAATACAATCACCATCAACATCATTCATCATTTCATCCAAGTTGTCATCCTGCATACATGGTATTTCACCTATAATTTCTGTAGTTTCTACATTTTGACCCCCCACTTCACCTATTACATTACTTTCCGGATCAAAATATCCACAATTATCACTCCACTCTATGTTCCGATCTAATAAATTTGGACTCGATCCAACATTGACATAGTCTTCGACATGCTCTCTATGCCACATCCAAGTGGTGTAATTCTCCATAAATCCACGAGTGATCAAATGACTTGTGACGTCTCCAATAGATCGGTACCTCACCAAGTTCCGACAATCCACACATGGACAAGAAAGTGATCTTTCACCCTTGGAGGTCATATTTCTTTGGGCACATTTTGCAAATTCTGTAATTCTTGTCAAGTACTCATCTGAAGTCCGGTTTGTGGTTTCATACATCCACTTTCTTCACCAATCCATCTGAAAACAACATATGATGCTCATGTTACCATTCATTTAGAAGCAAAGGATGTAGGGTTCCAGTTTAGAGTTTTAGAGTCTTAGGGTATAGGGTTTCAAGAGTTTCACATAAGGTTTTGGACTGGCCAACCATCCTAACCCACTCTTTGAACACTCTGTCTCATATTAGTGAACATATGATAGTTGCAATCCGGTGTTTGCGAAACATTCGGCAACATTTTCCCTCAGCTCCCCGAATACGCCGACGCATATTTGCATGCACGCACGTATCCGTGGGAACAATCGAGGAAAATGTCGAACCGAATTCTTCGCAAACAACATATTGCAACTATCGTATGTCCACTAATCCTAAATGAGACAAAGTGTTCAAAGGGCGGTCCCGACAAGGACCATTTGAAATTAATCCCTATTGGATTAATCCCGAACGGGCGACCTAAATTAATCCCTATTGGATTATTCCCACTGTAATTTTAATATATTTTTTGTCAGTTTCACATAAATACCCCTAAAATCAATATTTTTCATAAGCACAAGCACAACACGAGAGCAAGTAGAGCATATACATTAACGAGGAAAAAATATATAATATGAAATGTTATACTAGAGTTATAATTATACGATCCATTTTTTAAAATGATTAAATGAGAGGATGGTAAAATTAAATAAATAATTAGTTGGATGAAATTAATTTTGGTAGAATCCAAGAGACAAACGTTATTGTTCTGTTGAAAATTAAGACTTTTATTGAAAAAAGGACAAATAATTAGATGATCTCCTAGCTAGAAAACTTACATTACTAATAGATTAATTATTTTTACAAATTTAAAATAGGGCATATAATTTTATTTGTATTTATATATATTATTTTATATTTACCCTATAGGGTAACATGTACGAAATAGCTTTTACATGTACTCTTATCCATTTAGCTAATAAAAAAATCTTACCCGTACCCATATCCGATAAGCTAATGAAAAATCTTACCAATACTCGTCTTATCGAATACAATACATATCGGGTAAAAGGGTTTTGTTGACATCCCTAACTATAGATGGAGTAGGCTCCAGCGTGAGTGCGTGACAAGACTTGACACATGCGAGACTCAGACGACAACATGGTTTGAGAAAAGGAGCAGTAGAGAGAAGAGACACCCGACACCGTGGGGAGCAGAAAATGAGTGTGGGGGCAGATCAAAATATAAGAGAAATAACTGAAGGTTGTGTGTTTTGAAAGTTATATTTTTTATAACGAATTTATGAATTGTTTATGATTTTAAATGTTATTATACATTTATGTTCCTTGAGATTGATATGTTATATCTTTAGAAGCGTTCAAGAAGATGCTCATGGTCTTGAACCATAGAACTCTTTAGATGAAAACATATAATCCTAAATATGTTCACAATCGCGGTAATTAAAGGGAACATTGTTTACCAGGAAGATTGTCATGTCAATTGAAAGTACATTGTAGTTCTATAAATGTTGATAAGTGATTATCATTCAATGACATGAGTATATAAAATGGTGATTCTTTATATACTGAACATGACCTAACTAGATGGAGCATTATATGGATTAGTTTTGTGTCATTAATGTTTCCAATGTGTCTTTGAATCTTATATATGAGACATGTAAGTTTTTCACATGAGAAGTATATAATGTGATTACTATTAAAGTCCATTCAAATGATTGGAATAATATAATAATTCGTTATGTACAACTTGTGCGGGAGAAATTTATATGTCAATATTATTATTGTCCCTCAATTATTTGAGTTATGATATTACTGGGCCCCTTGGTAAAGTGAAATTATATTGCATGCAATATAACTGATGTAGTTATACTTATAATTCACTTGAGAGACCAAGAAAAGAATATAATGCAAAAATGACACGATCCTATTTTGCATATTATTTAAAATATCATGAGACAAGGATAGACACGAATTAAGTGGATCAAGCACGTAACGACTATGTCGTTTGTGAGACTATAATGTAGTGATAGAACCTCTTATAGTCCATAATATAAAGTATTTTATATTATATCCCAAGATGACGTAGATCCTCTGTAAGGTCACACCAACTGAACAGAAACAACAAGTATTTTACATTTTGAATGAGGTATTTAATCTCATAATGTATGAGTTAAAATGCATGTGATAAAATGTTAAAGTAATATGTCATATAAAATGACATGCTTAGATCATAAAATAAATTTATGAGAATATATGTGAATATTATTTTGTATAATGTTTGAGAGCATTATAAGAATAATAAATTAATTCATATTAGAATAATATAGTAATATTATTTACTCATAAATTAAATCCTTGCAAAATATGATTAGGGAATAACAAGAAAGTAATCATAGCCATTTGTGTAAATAATTAACACAAGTGTTGCCCTAGGGCTTGGCTATATAAAGGGGTATGTTTGAGATGAAAAAATGACTTTTTCTCTCTCTTCCCACAATGGGATGAATAGTAACCCTTTTTTCTCCTCTCTTGTGTGTAGAAAGAAAAAACTCCATTGTTCTTCTTTCTCTTCTCTTGCAAGGTTTAGCCACCAAATGAAATAGCTTGTTCATTGAAGATTGAAGATCTAGGTGGTTGGATCTAAGCTCTAACCTCTACATCCATCTATCTAAGGATGCTTTAGGTTGTTTAGGTTCAAGGTGAACCAAGAGACAAGGGTGCTTCCATGGCCGAAGAAGGAAGACGACGGTTTCCAAGAGACCTAGAAGAGGAATCGACTCCTCTCTACGAAGAGATTTGACAATCTCTTTAGGTGTAATCTTTTATCCACTCTTGTGCAAGAAATAAATGTTTTATTTTCTGTTTTGTTGATGCACAAGAGGTGTTCGATAAAATGTCATAGTATAATCTTGCTTGCAATTGTTATATAAATAAGATCATTTGTGTATTGAGTTAAATAGAGGAAAAAAAATTTAATTTTCGTCATCTTGAACTTACACATGAAATCCCAACAGTGGTATCAGAGCTTAGACTTATTTTATAGCAATTAGACTATTTAATTAGTGCTAAATTAAGTGTACAAGTGTTTAGTTACTTATCTCTCAAGTTTTTGTTCATAAATCTGTCCATTTTGGGTTCTTAAGACATTTAATCACTTTGGTAATTTTTGAATCACGATTTTTGTGAATCTAAAAATTCCTACAATAGTTTATGATGTGTGGATAAAGATTCTAAAATAAAATGGGGAGTTTAAACCGTTTTATTAAGGTAAACAAAAATAAGAAAAATGGGTACAGTGCTGGATTTTCTGTGTCCAGCTTTCTGTTTTGTTGAGATTCAAAATAACATATCTCAAATTTGGATGAATGGATTCGTGCATGCTACCTATCATTAGAAATATGATGAAGTCTTGTTTCTAGAAAACTATATTTTGTAATACAAAAATATAACGGATTTTATGTAAAATTACAAACTACAGAGGTGACAACAATCTGTTTTCCAGATCTGGAATCCTGGATTAAAATATGTTTTTCTCACAAATGGTTAACTATTTTCTGGATATCTTTGTACATATAGAAAGGTACTTAAATATAGTTTTCAGAAATGTATGGCTTGAATTTTAATTCGAAAGACACATTTTTTACATAGAAAACACTGACTGGTGCGCATCAGGTTGAAACTGGAGACAGTTTCTGAGATTTCATTTTTGTGAAATTTATTATTGCACAATGATTTGTTTTGTAAAAAAAAAAAATATTGTGTTAGGACTCATCCAAGTATGATTGAAAGTGATAGAATTAAAATTTTAAAATTTTAATTAACAATAATGATGATTAAGAACAAACAAGTCAATTTCTGTTTTCTAAAAGTCATTAGAGAATATTGGAGATTCTTAAATGAATCATATAGAATAACATTTAAATGATAAATGTTTGTTCTATTGAATAATTGACTTTCTAAAAGGGCAATCAAGCATGACTTGTTTTGTTATTAGGTCATAAGTGAGTGAGAGTTGTGTGAGGCACTTCTCTTTGCTCGCCATGTGGGAATAACTTAAAAGTCATAGGGAATGACATTTAATTGATAAATGTTTATTCTATTGAGATTATTTTTGGAATTTAAAATAATTTAGATGGAATAATAACTTGAGAGATATGGACATAACTAAACGAGATTGAATAGTGCAGTGAGATTATACTTGTATACTAACCCTATTTTGCAGGAGGATTGTGGGTTTGTATGGCTCAAGATTTCCAATGCCTTGTGTGTTGTAATGAATGATGTGTATGAATGTGTGTAATTGCGGTCTAAGGTGCCATTATTAATTAATTGTAATAATTAAATTATGGCAATGATGTTAGGTTGTCATTCATGTATTAATTCATTCTTGACTTGCATACCACATAGGATTTTAAATTAGGGTTATTCTAGATGTACTTTTCATTTTGCTTTAGAATAGCTTCAAAAGTAGATTGAAAATTGGGTGGGTTTTAGTAGCTTAGATGTGTTACTTCTGAAGATGATTGAGATTGATGAAGCTACAAGAATGCAAGCGGGAGCCATACAACCCACGCAGCTTATTTATTTTATGAATATGTTAGATAATTTGTATTGTTAGGCTAAGTATTGTTTGGATGAATACATGCCCTACCAAAATTATCAGTCATATTTTCACTATGTCCATGAAAAATGTAAGAGTATCTTTCCTTCTCATTTTATCCACTTTAAGCTAGTAGTCGGAGATAAGCATGAGTGTGACTCTTATTACTAGAAATCGTGGAACTTGCATGGATTAGTTATTAAGCCAAAAATGAGTGGAGTTGTGTGAGGCACATCTTTTGCTCATTATGTGGAAATAACTCATTCATTCTTGTTGTCCAATAAAACGAGTTTTCTTAACAAATCACCAAGATCTAGGCTTGGGTTTTGGGAAAGAGAGTTTTATTAAGAAGTTGAATTATTCTTTCTTAATGAAAACGACAAGAGTCATAAGGTTAAGTTTTACTTAAAAGTTTATGATTGGTAAATGATTACCTACCTTGAAAAATATTTGGATGAGGTCTATTTATTTGAAAGGGGGTCTTGTGTGACTAACAAAACGGACAAATTTTAAATATTTTGTTAGTACAAATTCTAATTCATGTACAACGATATACCCTTAATGAATTTTATAGCTGTCTATATCTCCTAATTTGTTTTCTATGGTTATAAAACACCTCTTTGCTAATAACATAAAAAAGGACAAATGAGAAATATGTCTTAACTATCGTGTCAAAAAGCAAGATGATTGCTAAGAACAAAGGAAATATAAAGAGTAAGACAAGTAAGATGCATCTCTTATTCAATGGCAAAGGATCGAGGAGCTCAAGAGAGCACCTCCAAGAGAAGTAAGGAGAATGACTCTCCAAACTCTAACATAGAGCGCTTCTATTGCCACGAGAAGGGACATTTCAAAATGAATTGCCCCAAGTACAAGAATGACTTGGATAGAGGCAAAGGTTGAAAGCAAGCATCCCAATGCATACTTGTTATTGAACTAAATTTAAATTTAGTACGATGATCCAAGATTTGGTAATGATACTGAATCCTGTGCTCACTTAGTTTATAATGTGAATGCACTGAGGGATAAAGATCACTCTCGAAATGAGAGGTTGTGTTGAAAGTTGGTAATGGTGCAAGTATATATGTGATTATACTCGGCACCCTCAACTTACAATTGTCTAGTGGTTTGTATTTAAATTTAAAGGATGTTTATCATGTTTATACAAAAGCTATCATTTCTAATAAATGATACTTTGTTTAGTTAAGGATAAACATATGTTGAATGTCAATAACAAGATACTCAAGATGTCACATACCAATAAAACACTTTTTATGGCACTATGTCCTGGCCATATAAACAAGCAACACATTTTATCCACTTTAAGCTAGTAATTGAGAATAAACATGAGTGTGATCTTAATTGCTAGAAATTGTGAAAATTGCATGAATTCGTTGTTAGGCCAAAAATGAGTGGGAGTTGTGTGAGGCACATCTCTTTGCTCATTATGTGGAAATGACTCATCCATCCTTGTTAACTACCAATCATGACTTTGTTATTAAGCCATGAATTAGTGAGAGTTGTGTGAGGCACAACTTTCTACTCATTATGTGGAAATGACTTGTTCAGGTCTGTTAACTACTCAACATGAATTCGTCGTTAGGCCATAAATAAGCAAGAGTTGTGTGAGTCATTATTATTATTTATTATTAGTATTATAATATTTCATCATTATTATTATTTTATTATTATTTATGATAATAATAATTATTATATTATTATTATTATTATTATTCTTATTTATTATTATTTATTATCAGTATTATTATTTATTATTAGTATTATAATATTGCATCATTATTATTATTTTATTATTATTTATGATAATTATAATTATATATTTTATTATTCTACTTATTTATTATTATTATTATTATTGTTATTATTATTATTATTATTATTATTATTATTATTTATTTAGTATTATAATATTTCATTATTATTATTATTTTATTCATTATTATTTATTATTATTTATTACTATTGTTATTATTATTTATTATTAGTATTATAATATTTCATCATTATTATTATTTTTTCATTATTATTTATTATTATGTATTATTATTGTTATTTATTATTATTGTTATTTATTATTATTTATTATTAGTATTATAATATTTCATCATCATTATTATTTTATTATTATTTACGATTATAAGTATTATATTATTATTTATTTTTATTATTATTATTATTTATTATTTATTATTAGTATTATAATATTTCATCATTATTATTATTTTATTATTATTTATGATAATAATTATTATATTATTATTATTATTTATTTTTGTTATTATTATTATTTATTATTAGTAGTATTATTATTATTTTATTAGTATTATAATATTTCATCTTTATTATTATTATTTTATTATTATTTATTTTTATTATTTATTATTATTATTTATTATTATTTTATTAGTATTATAATATTTCATCTTTATTATTATCATTTTATTATTATTTATTATTTTTATTATTATTTTTATTTATCATTATTTGTTATTTATTATTATTATTATTAGGATTATAATATTTCATCATTATTATTATTATTATTATTTTATTATTACTATTATTATTTTATTATTATTATTATAGTCAATTTTATTATTTTTATTTATTCTGATAAATAATGCATATTATTGTTAATTTATTATATTATTTAGTTTATTATTGTTATCATTACTATATTATATCATAATTATTAATATCTTTACTATTCCAATTGACATTTGCCAAACGATAATTTTTCTCTTCAGAATAGTAAAGAATACCACTCTTCTACCACTCTTCCAAAATCACACTATTCTATTTTTACTATTCTAATTCCACTATTCTGACGCTATTCTTTGATTTGCCAAACGGACCCTATGTGAATATTATTTTGTATAATGTTTGAGAGCATTATAAGAATAATAAATTAATTCATATTAGAATAATATAGTAATATTATTTACTCATAAATTAAATCCTTGCAAAATATGATTAGGGAATAACAAGAGAGTAATCATAGCCATTTGTGTAAATAATTAACACAAGTGTTGCCCTAGGGCTTGGCTATATAAAGGGGTATGTTTGAGATGAAAAAATGACTTTTTCTCTCTCTTCCCACAATGGGATGAATAGTAACCCCTTTTTCTCCTCTCTTGTGTGTAGAAAGAAAAAACTCCATTGTTCTTCTTTCTCTTCTCTTGCAAGGTTTAGCCACCAAATGAAATAGCTTGTTCATTGAAGATTGAAGATCTAGGTGGTTGGATCTAAGCTCTAACCTCTACATCCATCTATCTAAGGATGCTTTAGGTTGTTGTTTAGGTTCAAGGTGAACCAAGAGACAAGGGTGCTTCCATGGCCGAAGAAGGAAGACGACGGTTTCCAAGAGACCTAGAAGAGGAATCGACTCCTCTCTACGAAGAGATTTGACAATCTCTTTAGGTGTAATCTTTTATCCACTCTTGTGCAAGAAATAAATGTTTTATTTTCTGTTTTGTTGATGCACAAGAGGTGTTCGATAAAATGTCATAGTATAATCTTGCTTGCAATTGTTATATAAATAAGATCATTTGTGTATTGAGTTAAATAGAGGCAAAAAATTTTAATTTTCGTCCTCTTGAACTTACACATGAAATCCCAACAATAACGAACTAGGGATTATAGATAAGAGGAGAGAGAGAGATGCGAGATATTTGGGACTTGGGCGGGATTAGTGTTACAAATAGGCGGGAATGTGTATTGGCATACGAACATGTTAAATAAAAACACGACAAGAACCTTACAGGAAAGCCGTAAGCCTCAACATGTCAGTCAGACAATGTTTAAGGTGCTCTGGATTGTGAAGATCTGGTTCGAACCCAGGATCCATTTTTTGTACGTCAAGATTTTATCTTCTATTAACATTTTTTCCACATCAATATCAAATCCACATTAATAATTTTAATTACTTTAATTATTTAAACCAAGTATCACACAAACAATTCTGCCTGTGTTGTTTCAACATAGCCGTTCCTAAGCCCAGAAAAGAACGAGGGTTGTGATAGGCTTGGCGAGCCAACGTAAAAAAAATTAGCCTCTCCATGGAAATGAAACCCAATAGACTTTCGTTGGGGCATAACCCTCTAAGCGACGTGCCATATCGAAACTCGGGTATGGTGTTAAATGTGCAAGGGCCGGATCATCACTCCTTTAGCGACGCGCTACAACGGTGCTTAGGTGTAGTAACAAATGAGAAAGGGTCTTCGCACTTTACTCGACGAGTGCGAGGGGTAAGGAAGCTAGCCGAGGATAATATGATTCGTCTAGGTAGTTGGAATGTAGGATCCTTAACGGGTAAGCTACGAGAGTTAGTTGATACTACGATTAGGAGACGTGTAAATATCCTATTCGTTCAAGAGACTAAATGGACGGGCCAGAAGGCGAAGAAGGTGAAAAATACTTGTTTTAAGTTACCTTCAACAATGATCAACACTCGAGCCAGATCGATTTTGTTCTTACTAGGAGAGAGGACAAACGAGCTTGCGTAGATTATAAGGTTATACCTGGAGATTATGTCGTCCAACAACACAAACTTGTGGTATTAGATTTTCACTTTTGAATATGCGCTTGACAGGACAAATACGTCAAAATATCGAGGAAGAGATGGTGGAAACTCAAAAGAGATGCGTACATGAGCTCATTGGAGATCATGAACAATGCTAGAGAAGTCTCATTCACACTCGAAGAAGTGTACTCATTTCTCAAAACATATGAGGAAACCCTTCGGCAACTTAGGGGACATGATGATCAAGCCAACACCGTAGCATTGGCGACCTGAAACGATAACCATTACCATGCCTCCACCTCCAACCAAAACTATCATCACCATGCCACAACCACATCCAACCAAGAATCCCAATTTGTTTCACCCTTTCTAGACTTTGGGATAGATGCAAGCAAAGACATCCCCATTCTAACCAAATTGCTAGAACAAATGTTCAACAATAGGGGGCATCGAGTGGAGATTATCAAGGGGATGATTATCAAGGGGATGATCATCATGCCTTTGTAGCCTTGGTGAATGAAGGGAAGGTCAACTTGGATGCCATCATCTCCAAGAACAACATTTATAAACTTGTCATTTAGGGCGCCATGATTTTGAAAAATGCACTAATTGAGGGGGAGCCTTATTTCTCAAATTATAAGTGTGCATTAAATTGAGGGAGAATTATCAAATTGAGGGGGAGCTATGCTCTAAATTGAAAATTTTAAAATGCAAAGAGCTTAGCGTTATAACGCCAAGGTAAGTTTAGGTGCCAAAAATTGGCTAAGTACTGGAACTTCTGAAGGAATTTGGTGTAACGTTATAATGCTAATATTGGCGTTATAACGCTAGACAAATTCCAACAGTCAAATTTCTTGTCCTGGCACTAGATAGCGTTATAACGCTATGTTTTGTACATAGATTAGCGTTATAACGTTACCAAGAAATTGGTTCAAATGGTCATATTTTTTGTCCATATTCAAGATAGCATTATAATGCTAACTTTTCTATAGAGGATAATGTTATAACACTATCTGCCGCATGAATGCTTTTGGCCAGCACTGAGCCCTATATAAACCCTTCTCCCTCAACAATTGTTGCTTGGTGTTACATTAACTCAAAAACCTTTCTGCCATTGTTGTGCTTAGTTTCAAATAGCCAAATCCTTGCTCTAGTCCCAAGTTTAATTAGCTAAATCTAATCTAGAGATTATAGAGAGTTTAGTTGTTTGAGTGATTATATTTGATTCTCTTCCATTTAGAATTGTCAAATTTGTGAGTGTGTGTGTTGTCTTGAGCTCCACCGGAGTGTGTAAGTAAGTTCAAGGAAGTCGGCTCGATTCTCCACCGGTGTGTGTAAGCGAGATAGAGTTCGGCGTCAGGTTAGGGTTGGTGGCTCCACCAGTGTGTGTAAGAGGGCCCCAATTCCGAAGTTGTAGCGTTAAGCAAGCGATTATTATTTAGTGTAGCGGACCGGGCTTGTTACCGCAAGAAGCGGGGGTGCCGGAGACCTGGAGAGTAGGCGTGGCAGTTTGTGCAAGCCGAACTCCGTCAATACACGATTGAGCTTTTCTCTTCCCTTTTCTCTATTTACATTTTCTCAATTCAATTAGTTTAAATTGCTTAACTTGTTTGTGAATTGAATTGAGTTGTGCTTGAATTGCTTGATTATGGAATTAATCAAATTGATTGTTGAATTGCACAAATTGAATTGTTTACCATAGTTTGTGAAATTTGCAATTAGGTTCCTATTAGGTTGAACCGATAGAAATATAATTAAGTACCTTGGCCCCCTAGGTTTTACACAATTGTCCTATCTTTTAGTGATTCTCCTGACCGCGCCTCAACATTGCCTGACCGACTACACCCTTCACCCGACTGTAATCTTACCACCTCTACTACTGCTGAATCACCTCCACCATTGCTTTCTACTCCTGCTAACATCATTGATACCAGTATATATGTTCATCCTATGAACACCAGGACCAGAGACAATACAAGAAGGATTCGTGAATTCCCTGATCAGTGTGCCTACTTGACAACTTAAAAAATAGAACCAAAACCTTTGCACAAGTTAATAATATTCTCAAATGGAGAGAAGCCATGTCAACCGAAATCAATG